>JBBBDQ010002003.1:1545000-1595000 GCA_037127315.1 Ascarosepion bandense | reverse complement strand
GGTATATTCACATGTATATTTATTGATATTTATATACAGGGTTTCCATAAAGTTCATGTTCATTTTAAAGAATTTATAACATTATTTGTATTTGGGATAGAAATAATCTTTAATAAAGGTTATAAAGTTTAATGTACTTAGTTTTAAGTATAGTTACTGAATAATTCTTTATCACAAAATTTGCAACAATCTTTAGATAAGTAGAAAAATTATGAACTGCAAATCGTGTTACCCTTTGTATTGCTAATGATGGAGGACATGTGGAAACTTAAATAAAATTTCAATAAAACCTTAAAAATATAGATTTAATTTTTTCTAAACATTTTTACAAATTATTTCTATTGCAAATATAAAAAAAATAGTCATAATTTTTTTAAAGTGCACATAAACTTTATGGAGACCATGTGTATATATATATATATATATATAAGGTGTCGATAAAGTTCGAGTGCACTTTAAAATATAACTCTATTCGTATTTGTGACAGAAATAATCTTTAATAAATGTTATAAAGTTTAATGTACCTAGTTTTAAGTATAGTTATTGAATGACACTTTACAACAATTTTTAGATAAGTAAAAAATATTTTCTTTTTTTCAAAATCAATTTGATCCTTGCCGTCAACTGAGGAAAAAATAAACTGTGTCCTTTCGTTGGCTGAACTGAAATCTACTATTTCTGTAAAAAGAAAGTTTAGAATTGAATACAATAAAGAACCACCTCATAGGAACACTATTGCTAAATGGATGAAAATCGTATTGCCCTTTGCATTGTTAATGATGGAGGACATGTGGAAACTTAAATAAAATTTCAATAAAACCTTAAAAAATATAGATTTACTTTTTCTAATCCTTTTTACAAATTATTTCTATTGCAAATACAAATGCAGTTATAAATTTTAAAAAGTGCAAACGAACTTTATGGAGACCATGAATGACTAATATATATATATATATATATATATATATATATATATATATATATGACAATCCACAGATAGTGCTGTTTGGGTGTGTCACGCTGCATCACAGCTCATCAGTACGATTAGACATTCCATTTTTTACCAGTATTGCAACGCGACCGAATTGACATCAGTCGGTAATTCTATCACTAAGCTATAGACGCTCGTTGGAGGAAGGTAAATTTTAGCGTGTTATAAGCACAATGTAAACACACAATCCCTTGTTCCCTGTTTACGATGTGGTTTCTGGCTTTCTGTTTTCCAATCTTCTCACTTTGTTTTTTTTTTTCAATTGGAGGAGATAGATCTATCTATCGCCCGGTTCACACTCCACCCACGTCTATTGAACAGGTTAAGAGGCTCATCCCTTGTTCTCTGTTTAGGATGTGGTTTCCGGCTTTCTCTTTTCCAATCTTCTCACTTTGTTTTTTTTTTTTCAATTGGAGGAGATAGATCTATCTATCGCCCGGTTCACACTCCACCCACGTCTATTGAACAGGTTAAGAGGCTCATCCCTTGTTCCCTGTTTAGGATGTGGTTTCCTTTTTCTTTTTCTTTTCCAATCTTTTCACTTTGGTTTCTTTTTTTTTTTCAATTGGAGTAGATAGATCTATCTATCGCCCGGTTCACACTCCACCCACGTCTATTGAACAGGTTAAGAGGCTCATCACTTGTTCCCTGCTTAGGATGTGGTTTCCGGCTTTCTCTTTTCCAATCTTCTCACTTTGGTTTCTTTTTTTTTTCAATTGGAGTAGATAGATCTATCTATCGCCCGGTTCACACTCCACCCACGTCTATTGAACAGATTAAGAGGCTCATCCCTTGTTCCCTGTTTAGGATGTGGTTTCCGGCTTTTTCTTTTCCAATCCTTTCACTATTACGTAGCCCCCTGCGCATCAGTGGCGTTACCGCCTTGCTCGTGGTGATACGATTAAAAAAAAAACGATGCGTAATTAGCGGTGAGTAGCTACTGTTGTTAAAGTCCACCATTTCTCCATAGTGCTCAATCGGCGGTCGAGAGCGCAATTAATCATCCACAAACATATATATATATATTTTTTTTTCTAAACATATGCTATTAAATATAAGAGACAATGAATGTCTATTATGTTTAATCATGAGCCGTTCTAAACGTCGTATTTTTGCTTTAATTTCAATCGAAAATAAAGACAAAAATTCTCCAACATTTCGATTGAAATTAAAGCAAAAATACGACGTTTAGAATGGCTCATGATTAAACATAATAGACATTCATTGTCTCTTATATTTAATATCATATGTTTAGAAAGTTACTTGCTGCCTCGATATACTAAATATATATATATATATATATATATATATATATATATATGTATGTATGTATGTATGTATATATAGGATAAAAAGTGTGAGAGGCCGTGAAAGTTTTATTTAAAGTGTATATTTATTGCTGTTTAAAAATGTTATACATGTTATGATTTTTTAAGTGTCCATATTGATATTTGTGACGCTACACGTGTTTCGAATCTAAGATTGACTCTTCAGGTGAATAAATTTGTGGTTTTACACATCGGGTTCCTTTTATTTCTGAGGGTCAATTCCTTGTTTATATAGTTAAGTTGACAAGCAAACTATAACATATTTTTTTCCTTCACGATCGCGTTAATAACGGCAAACGCGTTTAGGAAATTTCATTGCCAATACAAACTGCAAAGAGGAATATATATATATATATATATATATATATATATATACAACTGTATTTGGGCAACAATTCCTCTTTTATACAAGTTTCATTAAAAATAATGGACATTGTGTTGCGGTTAGCTTTTTACTTAATTATTCCTGTTTTCTTCGTTCTTTGATCCCAAAAGAATTACTTCTGGTAAATTCTGACGATTAGCACACACACACACACGCACACACACACACACACACACACACACACACATACATATATATATATATATATATATATATATATAATATTTATTTAGAATTTATAACAAATATCTTTTATTATCACTACAAAAGTAGCCATTTTGTTTCGATACTCTCTGTGTCTCACCAAGTAATATATATATGTATGTATATGCAATTATTGCAAATCGCCTGAAGACACCACTCATGGTAGAAACTAGGTCGTGTAATAACTCGTTTACAAATGGTAAATATTCAAATATTCTACAATATAATTTTATTCAACGCTTTTTAATACAAATGTGCACTTGTCTTATTTTATTATGATTAAAAATTAAGTAATTAAACAATTAATATATATCCATAATTTAATTTAATGTAGGTAATATCAGAGACTATCAGGCCATCTACATTAAATTCAGACAACCCACACTTAATAAAATCACGTTTAAATCTGCTCATAACACATTACATTGCATTTAGATATATGGTTCTGTTATCATTTCAAGCTCTCACGCGGTGTGACGTCATAGAACCGCATTACAAATTTACGAACTGTGTTTGCTATTTTTGTCAACTGCTATCGTTGTATAGCAAAGTTTTATGTAAACTCAAGAGAAAATGATGGTGGATGTTTTTATGTTAACGTCCTTGTAACCTCTCTGAAGATGGCTCATTTGAGCCGAAAGCTTAGAACCAACTTAATAAAAAATTATACAAATGTTGGAGAAGTTTTGTCTTTATTTTCACCTGAAATTAAAGCCAAAATACGATGTTTAGAACGGCTCATGATTAAGAATAATAGACGTTCATTGTCTCTCATATTTAACAGTATATATTTCAGAGGTAGAATCGCCGACTGACGCCACTTCGGTCGGGTTTCATTCCTGGGTTAAAAGCAGTCGGAGTCTGACCATACTGATGAGTTGTGATACAGCGAAACAGATCTGTCTGCGGATGACTCTTTACGCTCTCACACCCTGATTGAGCACTCTGGAAGAATGGTAGACTTTGAAAAAACAGTAGCTACCCTGGCATGTACGCAACGCTCATTCATTGATGCATTAGAGCACTCTGGCTATTGGGCGTGTATAATGATAATATACATGCTAAAACGTCTGCCTTCTTCTACCGTGCGCCCATAGCCCAGAGGTAGAATCGCCAACTGAAGCCAGTTCGGTCGGGTTTCAATCCTAGGTTAAAAGCAATCGGAGTCTAACCGTACTGATGAGCTGTGATACAGCGAAACAAATCTGTCTGCGGATGACTATATATACACGGTTAAATAAAAAGAAGACAAGAGGAAAACTGTATTTTACTCGCCTATGCGTTTCGTCCTGTGATGGACTTTATCAAGTCAAAAAAGAAAAACGAAATGTTTGTTGATAGATATGTACCTATAAGCAAACAGTGTTGGTAACTATTAAAAAAAAAAAAAAAGAAACGCACACAAATCATTCAAAAAGATTAAGAGTATAATTTAGTTTTAGAACTACTTCATGTGTAGAGCAATGTCACGAGATGTTAAAATGTAGGGAATTTAACCGTTTTCTTGGGACTTTTTATTATGCATGTTAGTCTGTTTTAGTATAATTTCCATAAGTAAAGGTGAGATTAGGAAAGATCCGGGGCGCAAAATGATATTTTGGTAGTACTGGATGGCGGTGCTCTCGAGAACATTTCTTTCTGAATAAATTGCTTACACTTTTTATTAGTGTGGCATTTTTTAAATCGAATTTTTTTTTTTAATCGAATCACCCCGTGCAAGACGGTAACGCCACTGATGTGCAGGGGGCTACGTAATAGTGAAAAGATCGGAAAAGAGAAAGCCGGAAACCACATCCTAAACAGGGAACAAGTGATGAGCCTCTTAACCTGTTCAATAGACATGGGTGGAGTGTGAACCGGGCGATAGATAGATCTATCTACTCCAATTGAAAAAAACAAAACAAAACAAAACAAGAAAACAAAGTGAGAAGATTGGGAAAGAGAAAGCCGGAAACCACATTCTAAACAGGGAACAAGGGATGAGCCTCTTAACCTGTTCAATAGACGTGGGTGGAGTGTGAACCGGGCGATAGATAGATCTATCTACTCCAATTGAAAAAAAAAACAAAAAAACATGGCGGTGGATTACTAAGTTTTAACTTAGTAAAAGTCCAGTCAAGAGATATCTGCTAAAATCAAGAATTAAATTAAAGAAAACCAATTAAACATGAAAAGCTTAAAATTTAAAATTAGGCAGAAAGAAAAAAAAAGCCTTACTTTAAGAATATTTCAAACAAAACAGAACTCCAACACAACACAAGTGTCTGAATTTTGGTCACACCAAGATGGCCAATGGGAGTCAAAATACGGATGGCAGAGGGGAAGAAAGTAGACAGTCTAATATATGGCCGATGAAAGAGAAAGAAAGAAAGAAAGAAAGAAAGGAAAGAAAGTCCAGTCAACAGATATTCTGTGGCCGAATATATTTATATTTATATACATACACATTTCACACACACACACACACACACACACACACACACACACACACACACACACACACACACACAAATATATATTCCATATTATCGATAATTCACCATTCCGTATTATCGATAATTCACCATTCCGTATTATCGATAATTCACCATTCCGTATTATCGATAATTCACCATTCCGTATTTTCGATAATTCACCATTCCGTATTATCGATAATTCACCATTCCGTATTATCGATAATTCACCATTCCGTATTATCGATAATTCACCATTCCGTATTTTCGATAATTCACCATTCCGTATTATCGTGCACGTGTTTACATTATTACTTCCCTTGAATTAAAAAAAAAATTTCTTAACGTTTATTTAGTTCTTTAAAATGTCGTAACACGTTTCCTGCTACAAGGTAATTTTTGATGTTTAAACTGTAATTTTGACCCTGATGATGAACGGCGACGTTCGAAAGTACTCGATTAACCTTTGGACCATTTTTACATAAATATAATTCGGAAATAATGAGCCTCATTAGAAAATATGAGAAAATACTAAAGAAAATCTGCTAGACTAAGTTGTCTCTATCGTTAAATACAACGTGTTAATAAGAAGAGATGCTGCCAAAATATACGTACTTTATTATATATATATATATATATATATATATAATTAGAAATTATGACATGCCCAAATAAAGACGAACTGTTAAATGAAAGAACAGAAATTATGACAAAATTCATCCACACTAAGAAATACCTCTTAGGTAAATACAGCCATGGATGAAAACGTCATAGTTCGTTTGAATTTAAACATTGCGCGTTCATAAATTCCCTACCACGTGAACGTTCAAATAAAACATCGTTACAAGTCAGTCAATTAAGTGCCATACGTGATACACGCTTGGGCGATCATGTCTCGAAAGAGACATGACTGACTGGGCAGAAGATTATCCCGCAGTAGGTTGCCATTGCTTTCTGCGGTAGACTGTTTGCCGACCAAGGCTATAGGACCCAATCTGTCCTGCTATTTAACCCATAACTGGAAGGAAGAGACGGATTAATACCTTTCCCAAGGGTATTTGCGCTTAAGTGAATAATATGGCTTCAACTGGAATTCGAACTCGGCTCCCCGGTTTCTCGTTCCGAGCCGATATCCACTGGACCACAATGCACATATCAGTTATTATAAATCTCCCGAAGAAACCACTCATGGTGGAAACCAAGGTAGCGAAATAACTCGTTTAAAAATTATATATATATATATATATATATATAATTTTTAAACGAGTTATATATATATATATATATATATATATATATATATATATAAATAAAATATAAAACTTCCTGCACCTCTTCTGTGCAACTTATTTAAGTTGGTAAATGCTGCCATAATCCTTGCTTTCAGTTCATTATTGGTGTGACGAGGTGTTTTGTTGGTCTCTCGCTCAACTATGTCCCCCAAATAATAATCAAGTGGGTTAAAGTCTGGGGAGTTATGTGGTTAGATGTAAGGGATGATATGGTCGCAGAAGTTATTTGACAGTTATGAGTGGGTTCTCCTGCCTACTCGTGTGCCATGGTGCAGATTCCTTTTGCTAGGCACAGGGTCTTCCAGCAGCAGTCTTCTTGACTCAGGGAAGCTCTTCCTCTTCAAGGTATTTGATGTAGGCTTACTTGTTGAGTCTGAGGTCCTATGACAAGATGAATGAAAGAATACGTCACCATCACTAGCGATTACAAGATCTTTACTATGAGACACCCCCAACACTTACCAAATCCTTTGCAATGTCTTTATATTGACACCCAAACATTCTGAAATTTTCGAATTGAAGATTCCGACAAGAAGCCCAAGGAAGCGCAGTATGCCGTTTCCAAATTTCTGCTCAAGTGAATCACGTCATTATTCTCGTTTTCTTATAGAAGATGCCTAACCGACCCTACTATCCTGTGCAGATGTCAAAATCCAAAACAAACCACGTTCATACGCAAAATTAATAATAGAAAATGGCAACGATTTAAAAATTGCTTCCTGTATATATGAACAGGAGTTTGATTAATAAATCAATACACAAGCTTCTTCTCACTTTCTTGATTCCGTCAATGAGTCAAACTGAATCATGTAAATTCGAATTAACTCTGATGTTTAATACCAGCGACAATTGTTTGAAGTTATTTGATACATTTTTATGTCTTCTTGTTTCATTTGATTTCAATAAATGATGTCTACAAAAGGAGACGTAGTTGTTTGTCTAGGACATTCTAATGAAATCAGGAGGAACCTGAGATTTTCGCTTCAGTAGATGTTTTCGAAATGAAAGTCTGAAAATTGTTCTACCGATTAACAAGAGTGGAACTTGATTCCATTTTTTATTTCCTCTTTGATATTAATGTAGCAATTAAAGAATGTTTTGGCTTTATTTGGTATTTGATCGACCCAAACAAGAAATATTGTCTAAATCAGTATCGCGATGATTCTTTCTCGCTGAAAGAGAATCTCTTGGACAATTAAAGTCATTTACCGTTTTGTAAGGAAATGCGTTGTGGTGCAGTGGATATCGGCTCGGTACGAAAATCGGCAATCCGAGTTCGAATTCCAGTTGAATTCCTAGCAATCACTTACAAGCAAATACCCTTGGGAAAGGTATTAATCCGTCTTTTCCCTCCAGTTATGGGTTAAACAACAGGAATTCTATAGAATTGGGTTCTATAGCCTTGGTCGACAACCAGTCTACCGCAGAAAGCAATGACAACCTACTGCGGGATAATCTTCTTTTCAGTCAGTCATGTCGCTTTCCAGACATGATCGCCCAAAGCGTGTATCACGTATGGCACTTAACTGACTGACTGAATATAACAGTTTGAAACATGATTAAGGCTTCCACTGTGCATAAGTGGGGGATCAATTTTATATTGTTATGAAGTAATAAAAAGACCCCCTAACAAATTACTGCTTAATAATATAATACATCTCTTCTTTCCCCTTTAGCTATGAGCCAAATAACAGGACAGATTGGGTTCTATAGCCTTGGCTGGCAACCAGTCTATCGCAGAAAACAATGGCAACCTACTGCGGGATAATCTTCTGCCCAGTCAGTCATAGACATGACCACCCAAGCTTGTATCACGCATGGCACTTAACTGACTGTGCATGAAGTGGGGGATCAGTTTATTACTTCATAACAATATAAAACTGATCCCCCACTAATTACTACTTAATATTATAATACATCCCTTCCCATCTACATATCAGTCAGGACAGATTGGTATCTATACCGCATAAAATAATGGCAAACTACTTTGGAAAAATCTTCTGCCCAGTCAGTCATGTCTCTTCCGAGACATGATCGCCCAAGGGTTCATCAAGCATATCACGTAACCGCCTGCCAAAATTTGGAAACAGTGCATCTAGTGGGCATAAAGTGGGGGATCTGTTTCCTATTGTTATGAAGTAATAAAGTGATCCCCTACTAATTACTTATTATTATAATAAAATATTATAATCCGTCCCTTCTCCCTTCAGGTATGAGTTGAATAGCAAGACAGATTGATTCTATAGCCTTGGTTGGTGACCAGTCTAAGGCAGAAAGAAATGGCGACGTACGGCGGGAAAATGTTGTGCTTAGTCAGTCATGTATCGAAATGATTGCCGTGATGGTTATCGTTTAGGGCAGTTGAATGTCTTTATATCCTCTCTCTTCAGGTGTGGCTTGAATACCAGGAGAGATTAGGTTCGATAGAATTGGTTGAAAAGCACTGTCACTCACATTGAAGAAAACCACCGATATTCGCTATGTATTTATTCCATTGATAGGTTCAACTCGAACAGCTTTTCTCCGCGATTGGCTCTAAGCAAGAACTGGTTTCTTTTGAAGTTATCCTCTTGAACACAGGACATCCTTGCGCTCTGTGAAACTAACCTCAACTCAGCTATTCCCTCCTCTGACCTCTCCATCCCTGGTTATCTTCCCCTCTTAAGGAAGGATTACACTGTCCACATGCATGGGCTGGGTGTTTACTTCAGCGAACACCTCCCCATAGCTAGGGTGACTTCACTCGAATCTACTGACCACCAATACATATGTCTCCGCCTGTTTCTCCTTATTTCGGTTAGTTACCTATTCTTTCTTTACCGTTCTCCCTCCTCTCCTGACTGCTCCCTACTAGATAGCATTGCTGACGACATAGACAAGGCTATTTCCTATCACCCATTCGCCCACATATTTGTATTCGGAGACCTCAACGCCCATCACTTTGAGTGGCTTGAAAACGCTGTTACTGATCCAGCGGGCATTCACGCCATGAACTTCGCTATTTCCCAATCCTTTATGTAAGTGGTGGACTTCCCCACTTGCTTCCTAAGTACTCCCTCGGGTCATTCCTCACTACTAGATATATGTTTCACCTCTGTGCCTGACAAGTCTCGCAGCTTTGCCCTCTCGGCAACTCCGACCACGCTGTAGTCTCTCTCAGTATTTCTTTCCACTCTCACCCCCCCCCCCACTAGGAGCCCCCTACCTATAGGACCTCCTACCTATACCAAAAAGCTGACTGGGATGCCTTTCGCGATTTCCCCTGCGACGTCCCTTGGGGAAAAGTGTTCGATCTATCAGCTGATGACTGTGCCTCTGAGGTCTCGTCATGGGTGAAAGCTGGCATTAATGTCTTCATACACACCAGGAAGTATTGCCTAAAACCTCATTCCTCTCCGTGGTTCTCTCCTGCATGCTCAGCCGCCATTGCCCACAGGAACCATTATTTCCGTCTATTCCGGAGACAGTCATCTGATCACAATAGGCGCCTGTTCACGTCTGCTCCCAATGAGTGCAAGAGAACACTAAATGACGCCAAACGGTTGTTTGCTGAGAGAATGCGACAGCGCATAGCTGACCGCAAGTTCGGCTCCAAGGACTATTGAAGGATTTGCAAACGAGTGCTGAACAATAGCAAATCCTCAATACCTCCTTTAATCCATGAATTTGAGGTTCTCACGTCTTCTGCTGACAAAGCTGTGTGCTTTGCCCGCAGATTCTCATCCAACTCCACATTCGACTCATCTGGAGTACACCCACCCGACTTCCCTATTAGAACTGAGGCCAAACTGCACGACGTATATATTACCCCGACAGTAGTATCCCGAGTAATTTCAAAACTCGACCCCCCATAAGGCGAGTGGAGACGATGGAATCCCGGTGATAGTCCTTAAGAGGTGTGCTCCTGAACTTTCCCCTGTCCTCTCTAAACTGTTTAACTCCTGCCTTTCTGCTTCCTGCTTTCCTGCACGCTGGAAGTTCTCTTCAGTCGTTCCTGTATTTAAGAATTTTGGTGAACACTCGGACCCCTCCAACTATCGTCCTATCAGTCTTCTACCGATATTCGGGAAAGTATTCGAAGCCATAATCAATGTTGAAATAGTTCAACATCTTACTGCCCACAAAATCTTTTCTGACAGGCAATATGGCTTCCGCTTTGCCAGGTCCACGGCCGACTTGT
Organism: Ascarosepion bandense; assembly: GCA_037127315.1. Taxonomy (NCBI): domain Eukaryota; kingdom Metazoa; phylum Mollusca; class Cephalopoda; order Sepiida; family Sepiidae; genus Ascarosepion; species Ascarosepion bandense. The sequence continues at coordinate 1,584,167 of JBBBDQ010002003.1, read as the reverse complement.
TAACAACCGTAACGGAGTACATGCTCCAGGCCCTTGATGAGTCTGACGAGGCTCGCGCGGTTGCTCTGGACATCTCCAAGGCTTTTGATAGGGTTTGGCACTCTGGCCTCCTATGCAAGCTACGGGGTTACGGTATTACCGGTCGCCTGCTTGACCTAATCCAATCTTTTTTAAATAACCGCAAAATGAAGGTCGTTTTGAATGGGCATGCCTCTTCATCCTACAGCACGAATGCTGGTGTCCCACAGGGCTCTATCATGGGCCCGACGCTCTTCCTTATTTTCATCAACGACCTCCCAGATGAGATCAGTTTCCAAGTAGGCATCTACGCAGACGACACCACAATATACTCCCGCACCAGTAAGAAACCTGTCGTGGCGGATAGACATAATCTCGCTGCTGACCTTGAACGGGATCTACACTCTGTGGTAAATGTGGGCAAGAAGTGGCTTGTCAACTTCAATGCGTCTAAGACCAAACTGTTGTCTGTCAACCATCACAGTCAACCTCTCCTGCCTCACATAAGCATGGACCAAGCGATTCTCCCTGAGAGCAACACACTACGCCTCCTCGGCTTTACCCTCTCCTCAAACCGCAAATGGAACCACTATATTGAATCCATAGCTAAATCCACTGCTAAGAAGGTTGGTTCACTATGTCGATCCAGGATGTTTTTTCCGCCTGAATCCATCCTGCATATATACAAGTCAACCATCTGTCCGTGCATGGAGTACTGCTGCCATTTATGGTCAGGCGCCCCTGCCGTTCACTTCAGTGTTCTCGACAGGCTCCAAAGGAGAGTCTGCAATGTGATAGGTACTGATCTGGCGGCTCGACTGCAGCCACTTCCCCACCGTCGAAATGAGGGCTACCTTTGTATGTTCTGTAAATACTTTCATGGCTTCTGCTCGGACGAACTTCAGTCACTGGTGCCTCCTCAACAGGTGTTTACTTGTGCAACCAGACTGGCAACTGGGTCCCACCCATTCACAGTCAGGATAGCCAAATGCAGACGACAATTCTACTCATGCAGCTTCTTCTCTCGCACTTCCCGACTGTGGAACTCGCTCCCATATTCCTGATGGCTACAACCTCCAGAAATTTAAATGCGATGTCAATACTCCTCTTTTAACCACTGGACTCTAGCTCTCTCCCCACCTCGTATATCTTTCCCTTTCTCTCCACCTATGTATCTGTCATCGCACCTGCATTCTCAGCTTTCTATTGTTCCTTTCTAACTGGTTTGTACTCCTCACTCTTTTCTAATTAATCTTTTTACAGTTATGTAGCCCCCCCCCTGCTCATTAGTGGCATCTTTGCCTTGCTCGGGATGAATTGATTAAAAAAAGGAGGAGGGGTAGCAAGAAAAAAGCTCTTCGAGTGAAAGTAAATTAATCCAATATAGCAAGCTCAGTCATTTCAGATCTATCTAGCTATCTAGCTATCTCTTTTTATTATCTATCTATCTATCTATCTATCTATCTATCTATCTATCTATCTATCTATCTATCTATCTATCTATCTCAGTCTGTTCATTATCTATCTATCTATCTATCTATCTATCTTCGTCTGTTCATTATCTATCTATCTATTTATCTATCTTCGTCTGTTCATTATCTATCTATCTATCTATCTATCTATCTATCTATCTATCTATCTATCTATCTATCTATCTATCTATCTCTATTATCTATCTATCTATCTATCTATCTATCTATCTATCTATAAGCGAATCTGAGTTGACAATTACCAACTTCTATCTTCATATCCGCCATCTAATTTAATAAAACGTTTTCATATGCATATCGACCGCACCCTTTTAGCCCAACCCTCTCGCCCGTCCCGGTTGGTGATTTGCTTTTAGCAGGAAACGGAAATATTTTTAGGCATTAACGTATCTATTGTTAGAAGTGAAATTCTCGAAGATTCATTTTGTAACTGCTCGGTTTGACCCTAACTGCACCTGAACCCTTCCCAAATCATGCAACTGAGGCCTACATTCTGAGCCAAAACGTAAAACCCAGTAAGACAACCCAAGCTAAAGAGTCCCCTTCTTTTCTGTCTGTTTTGTTTTTCATTCCAAAATAAATTTTGCGCTCACTTTTCTAGAGTTTACTCTTCCTGGGGCTTTTCTTTCTTTTTAAAAATCCCCCCCCCCCCCGACGTCAGCTATGCCTCTATGTCATTTTCGTCTCTCTTACCGTCTCCCCCCTACGCTGCCGACTCTACCCTCCATTCTTATCCTTTACCCTCCCCCCTGGATTCTTTCGTTTTATAAAATTTTTAGCCAATCCATGCATCGCTGTATTCCTTCCTGATGGTTAAGTTCTTTCTTTCTTTCTTTCTTTCTTTCTTTCACTCTCCTTATTTTCTTTCTTTCTTTCTTTCTTTAATCTCCTTATTCTTTCTTTCTTTCTTTCTTTATTTATTTTCTGTCTCTTCCCTTCTTTCTTTCTTTCTTTCTTTCTTCAATCATTTTTCTTTCTTTCTTTCTTTCTTTCTTTCTTTCTCTCTCCTTCTTTTCTTTCTTTCTTTCTTTCTTCAATCTTATTTTTCTTTCTTTCTTTCTTTCTTTCTTTCACTCTCCTTATTTTCTTTCTTTCTTTCTTTCTTTCTTTCTTTCTTTAATCTCCTTATTCTTTCTTTCTTTCTTTCTTTATTTTCTTTTCTCTTCCCTTCTTTCTTTCTTTCTTTCTTTCTTTCTTTCTTTCTTTCAATCTTATTTTTCTTTCTTTCTTTCTTTCTTTCTTTCTTTCACTCTCCTTATTTTCTTTCTTTCTTTCTTTCTTTCTTTCTTCAATCTTATTTTTCTTTCTTTCTTTCTTTCTTTCTTTCTTTCACTCTCCTTATTTTCTTTCTTTCTTTCTTTCTTTAATCTCCTTATTCTTTCTTGCTTTCTTTCTTTCTTTCTTTCTTTCTTTATTTTCTGTCTCTTCCCTTCTTTCTTTCTTTATTTTCTGTCTCTTCCCTTCTTTCTTTCTTTCTTTCTTTCTTTCTTTCTTTCTTTCTTTAATCTCCTTATTCTTTCTTGCTTTCTTTCTTTCTTTATTTATTTATTTATTTTCTGTCTCTTCCCTTCTTTCTTTCTTTATTTTCTGTCTCTTCCCTTCTTTCTTTCTTTCTTTCTTTCTTTCTTTCTTTCTCTTTATTTTCTGTCTCTGTCTTTATTTTGTTAACTCTTTTTCTTTCTTTCTTTCTTTCTTTCTTTCTATTTTCTGTCGATTTCTTGCTTTCTTTCTTTCTTTCTTTCTTTCTTTCTTTTAATCTCCTTATTTTTCTTTCTTTCTTTCTTTCTTTCAATCTCCTTATTTTCTCTTTCTTTTTTCTTTCTTTCTTTTAATATCTTTATTATTTCTTTCATTCTTCCTTTCTTTCCTTTAATCTCTTTCTTTCTTTCTTTCTTTTTTTCAGTCTCCTTATTTTCTCTTTCTTCCTTTCTTTCTTTCTACATGGTTTCCTATTCGTTCCTTCCTTCTGTCCTTCCTTCCTTCCTCTTTCTACTTTCACTTTTTCTTTCCTTCCATTATTAAATGTCTGGTATTTTAGTTGTTTTCTTACCTCAAAGACAAATTCACGGCATGTTATCTTTTTAAACCTAAAGTTTCAAACTCTCTTTTTCCTCCCCGTCTCTTCTGTTTCGCTATTTTTGCATTTTTAATCAAAACCTTCCAGCATCATTCTCAAATGTCTTTCACCTAAGCTACAATTCCAAGAATTATTTGGCTGCAAGTTCCTGAAAAAAGTCTGCAGGTCTTCATTTCATTTCTATTTTTTCGGTTTTGCTTCTTTCTTTTTCATAACCAATATTCGAAGAATTATATTTAGCACCAGCAAAACTGCGAATGGAATTTGGCTTTTTGCATTTGTTTTTCGGGTTTGCTTAAAGAATCTTTTAATAAAATTGCAAAAATCAACAAACACACACATATACATACATATATATATATATATATATATATATATATATATATATATATATGTCTCTGTGTGTGTGTTGGCAGCAGTCACTCTTTAATGCCTGTTTCGTTAAACATGTTAAAGTAGATATAATTGTTTAGGTTTTATGTTTTCTTGTATGTGTAGAAGCATTCTTTTTTCTTCATTTAATGTCTATCAAAATGTTTAAAAATGACTAGCAAAAAAAAAAAAAAGACTAGCAGAATTCTTGCCAAGAAAGTGCTCGCGAGATAACTAGAGGGACAATATTTAGTAAATATGTGAATGCTTAATGAACTTACCCCATTGACTGAGACTTATGCACATATCACATTAAAGGCAAGTAACATTAACTTGGCCAGTATATATATATATATATATATATATATATATATATATATATATATATATATATGTATCGAGGCAGCAGATAATTGACTTAACATATACGGTTAAATATAAGAGACAATGAATGTCTATTATGTTTAATCCTGAGCCGTTCTAAACATCGTATTTTGGCTTTAATTTCAGTTGAAAATAAAAACAAAAATTCTCCAACATTTGGTTAATTTTATATTAATTTGGTTCTAAGCTTTCAGCTCACATGAGCCATCTTCAAAGAGCTGATGGTGGATGTTTTTATGTTAACGTCCTTGTAACCTTCTACTGATGAGCTGTGATACAGCGAAACAGATCTGTCTGCGGATGACTATATATATATAATCAGGAAATAAAATTTAGGTATTTTTACAAATCCATTGATAATACTGTATTTCAAAACAAATTCATTCGACAATGAATGTCTCAAATTTGTACAAATGAAGTTACGTAGGATTGAACAAAGGAAAGGAAAGGAAAAAATATTAAAGAGAGAGAGAGAGAGAGAGAGAGAGAGAGAGAGAGAAAAGAAAAAGTAGATGAACAGAATAAGGGGAAAGGGGGTTTAATTTAAGATATTTGATTTTAGCTTTGGCCAATATCTTAGACATAGATATACACAAATCTTCATTGGTGATAGGGTTGAACTTTGACCAGAGCCGCTCGTTGACAGTTTCAGATGTATGATATTGAAGTTTGGAATTTAATGATGAGGGGAATAATTTTTTAATAATATTTGAATAATATATGAATATATATGAATAGATGAATATATATTCATTATTATATAATGATTATATAAATAATAACAATAATGATAATATAAATCATTATTATTATTCATATATTATATATATATATATATACTATATATATAAATGAATATATGAATATATTGAATAATATATGAATAGTATTTGATTTTAGCTTTGGCCAACATCTTAGACCTAGATATACACAAATCTTCATTGGTGATAGGGTTGAATTTTGACCAGAGCTGCTCGTTGACAGTTTCAGATGTATGATATTGAAGTTTGGAATTTAATGATGAGGGGATGAATTTACGCTCGACAAAGGATTGTTAGTTTTTTCTATTTTACTTTAATCGTAATGGCATTAGTCTTATATTGTTCTAGTAATCATAACGAAAGAAATTAAAATCTGGAGACCTAGAATTAATAACAATTAAGAATTAAAATATTAATAAATTTTAAAAACAAATATATATATATAAAATAAAAGGAACCATTAAAAAGTATAAGGAAGAAAACTTTTAGAGGTGAGTGAATAACTAAAAATATGTCATCCATAATAGAAATATTACTAATAATAATCATAATAATGATACAAATAATAAGGATAAATATAAATAAAAACATCTAAGAATCTCCCTGAGAGCAACACACTACGCCTCCTCGGCTTTACCCTCTCCTCAAACCGCAAATGGAACCACTATATTGAATCCATAGCTAAATCCACTGCTAAGAAGGTTGGGTCACTATGTCGATCCAGGATGTTTTTTCCGCCTGAATCCATCCTGCATATATACAAGTCAACCATCCGTCCGTGCATGGAGCACTGCTGCCATTTATGGTCAGGCGCCCCTGCCGTTCACTTCAGTGTTCTCAACAGGCTCCAAAGAAGAGTCTACAATGTGATAGGTACTGACTTGGTGACTCGACTGCAGTCTCTTCCCCACCGACGAAATGTGGCCTCCCTTTGTCTGTTCTGTAAATACTTTCATGGCTTCTGCTCGGACGAACTTCAGTCACTGGTGCCTCCTCAACAGGTGTTTACTCGTGCAACCAGACTGGCAACTGGGTCCCACCCATTCACAGTCAGGTTAGCCAAATGCAGACGACAATTCTATTCCTGCAGCTTCTTCTCTCGCACTTCCCGCCTGTGGAACTCTCTTCCCTATTCTTGCTTTCCTGATGGCTACAACCTCCAAGAATTTAAATGCGATGTCAATACTCATCTATTACCCACTGGATTCTAGCCCTCTCCCCACCCCGTATATCCTTCCCTTTCCTTCCACCTATGTAACTGTCATCACATCTGCATTCTCATTTTTCTGTTGCTCTTTTCTTACTTGTCTGTACTCCTCATTCTCTTCTAATTAATCTTTTTAAAGTTATATAGCCCCCCCCCGCACATCAGTGTCATTTTCGCCTTGCGTGGGGTGAAATGATTAAAAAGAAAAAGAAAAACAACTAATAATACTCATGATGTGGATAACATACAACGATAGGGTGTGTATGAATTAATAATAAATATTTAGATGAAAAACCAATTTAAAAATATAATAGATAAACATATATTTCAATAAATTTAATATATTTCTACTTTTAATCAGGGTGAAAAAAAAATAATAATGGGAACAATAATAATAATATCATAGCAGTAGGGTTTCTAATTATTTATAACTAGCAGTATAGCCCGGCGTTGCTCGGGTGAAATGAAAGCTTTAAAACTAATCCATGGTCCTGGAGCTCAGACTCAGCCTAAAGAATATTTGAAATAATAAAATAATTGCGACAATTTACCAATCGCACCTAGTACACACACACACACACACACACACACACACATATATATATATATATATATATATATATATATATATATTTATTTATTTATTACTAGCAGTATAGCCCGGCGTTGGTCGGGTGTAATGAAAGCTTTAAAACTAATCCATGGTCCTGGAGCTCAGACTCTTTGGACGTTGGCACGAAAAACTAAAAAGCAATAGCTGTTTCCAGTTAAAGTGAAACCGTAGACTGAAAGAAAAATGAATGAATGTAAGTCAAATTTTGATTTCCTGGGATCGATATCAAATAAGTTTTTTGTCGTAAACTGAATTTTGAAGGCTAAATAAGTCTTCTGAGTAAATGGTATCATGGCTGAGACTAAGAACTAAGAACTACAATTATACCTACTTAGAGCAAAACCCGAAGCAAAAACTAAAATAAAAGGGCTGAAAAAAATACAGACATACAGGCATATGAACAGACACACACACAAACATCTTGCCTTATATATATATATATATATATATATATATATATATATATATATATTATCGATTTTCTGCACTATTGTAAGAACTGTAATCTTGAAACTTCTGAATATCATTTCTTATGTCTTTATCTATGAGTGTATCAAATTTGATTAAAATCGGACCACTCCTTCTATAACCCGATTTTTTCGATTATCGATTTTCGATATTTATCGGGGTACCTCGACACAAAACCTAGCTAACGACACTCGCAGACGCTTATATTACAACTGTTTAAATTTTAAAGAAAATCGGTTCAGCCGTTTCGGAGTCTATAGGTAACGGACACACAGACAGACACACACACACACACAGACAAAATTCCATTTATAAATATGTTTATATATATATATATATATATGTGTGTGTGTGTGTGTGTGTGTGTGTGTGTGTGTGTGTGTGTGTGTGTGTGTGTGTGTGTGTGACAACTTGAGAACACCAGGTGCTGTAAGATCGGACACACGTTAGATAAATGTTCAGGATTAGAAATTGGAGAGTCGAGTTTTGTTTTATCAGTACAAGAGTTCTCTTTTCTTGATTTGAAGGCTGTCAAAAATTTTTCAGAACTTTTCTTGTGTTAGAGAGATTTCCGGTAACCTAAATTTTGTCATACTAGTATAATAAATGGCGTGTATAAGGTCTGTGTAAAAAGTAACAAGAATGGTGTCACCAACAATTTATTTCAATTCCAAACAACAAACTATATGGTTTATCCTTCAAAGTAATCCCCTGTAGTCTAATGCAGTTTTTCATCCTTCTCTGTCACGCTGTCTGCTAAAAGGATTAATTTTAGATGCTGCTAAGTTCCGTCGTTACGGCACCCTTGATCGTTTTTATTCCTTCAGAACGGACAATCTTGATATTCCCTTTTGAGCTAGGTGAAAAAAAAAATGTCAGACGGAGCAAGATCAGGTAAATAATGAGGCTGTTTCTATAAGGTAATGTTTTTCTCGATCAGGAAATGGTGGATGTTTATTTTGTTGTGAAAAAGCGCATTGTCTTGGAGAAGCAGCCACGATATATCCTGCAACAACTCTCGTGTTTATTCGTGCATCGATATAAGCAAACGCCGCAGGATCTCTTTGTAGACTTGCTGATTGATCGTCTGGCCAAGTGCCAAAAAACTCCCTGTGGCCTCTCACATCGAAGATTGTCTTCAGTGATGTTGTTTTTCAGACAGACAACATAAATGTAATATTCGATCCGTATAAAAGTTTCACAAAGTAGATATATTTTAAATTTTCAAATACGCTCAGTAGATAGTGGCCGTTATTATAATGTCATTATTGCTAAATCCGCTGCTCAAAAGGTCGATTCACTGTGCAGGGCCAGGAAGTTTTTTCCCGTCTGAGTCCATCCTGCACATATATAAATCTACCATCCGCCCGTGTATTGAATACTGCTGCCACATCATTCCCCTCGGGTTCTTGACAAAATACAACGGAGAACCTATAATGTGATCGATACAGACTTGGCAGCTCGGCTGCAGTCGCTCTCTCACCGGCATGACGTGACTTCCCTGGGCCTCTTCTATGAATACTTTCACGGCTTCTGCTCCAATGAACTTAGGTCACTGGCGCCCCCTAGGTATGAATTTACATGAGTTACTAGACTAGCAACTAGGTTCCACCCTTTTACAGTGAAACCGATAAAAACTAAACACAATTTCTACTCTAACAGCTTCTTTTCACGCACTTCCCGCCTTTGGAATTCTCTTCCATATACTTGCTTCCCTGATAGCTACAATCTCTAGGAATTTAAATGTAAGGTCAATAGACATCTCCTATCACACTAACTTGCATCAATTCTCACAAGCTGTTTTTCCATCTACTCCACCCACATCCTCGGTATCCTCATCCGCCTATTATCCTCCTCCTGACATTTCCTATACCTAAACCCTCTTTCTCATCACTATCCCCTATGTAACCCCCTGCGCAACAGTGGCAGTGGAATGCCTTGCTTGGGGTGAAATGTTTTAAAAAAATGGTTACTTTTGCGTTTATTTTATTTTATATAATAAGGGTTCATTCAATATTAAACACCTTTGCAGAAGAGAATAATACATTTTTGGCTAGTCTGCCGCATTAAATGGCGAGTATTTTGCCGTAATTCATTCTTGGTGAGTATTTGTCGTATTTCATTCTTGGTGAGTATTTGTCGTATTTCATTCTTAGTGAGTATTTGTCGTATTTCATTCTTGGTGAGTATTTGTCGTATTTCATTCTTGGTGAATATTTGTCGTATTTCATTCTTGGTGAGTATTTGCCGTAATTCATTCTCGGTGAGTATTTGTCGTATTTCATTCTCGGTGAGTATTTGTCGTATTTCATTCTTGGTGAGTATTTGTCGTATTTCATTCTCGGTGAGTATTTGTCGTATTTCATTCTTGATGAGTATTTGTCGTATTTCATTCTCGGTGACAGACGACATAAATGCTATTTTCGTTCTGTATAGAAATAAACTTCGCAAAGCAGATATATTTTAAATTTTCAAATACGGTTAGTATATTCACACTCCTCCCACGTCTATTGTACGGGTGTAGAGGCTCATCTCTTGTTCCCTGTTCAGGCTGTGGTTTCCGGCTTTTTCTTTTCCAAACTTCTCACTTTTCTTTTTTTTCTCTCTTATTCATTTTTTTCTCTTTTTCATTTTTTTCAATTGGAGTAGATAGACTAAACTATCGCCCAGTTCACACTCCACCCACGTCTATTGTACAGGTGTAGAGGCTCATCCCTTGTTCCCTGTTCAGGATGTAGTTTCCGGCTTTCTATTTTCCAATCTTTTCACTTTGTTTTTTTCTCAATTGGAGTAGATAGATCTATCTATCGCCCGGTTCACACTCCACCCTCATCTATTGAACAGGTTAAGAGGCTCATCTCTTGTTCACTGTTTAGGATGTAGTTTCCGGTTTTCTCTTTTCCAATCTTTTCACTACTAAGTAGCCCCCTGCACATCAGTGGCGTTACCGCCTTGCTCAGGGTGATACGATTAAAAAAAATATTGCAGCCATCCTATAATCATTCTGCTTGTTCCTTCCTAAGTTGCTTTGTTCCTCCGTCCGTTACACCACTGAAGAAAGATAACACAGTTACTTTCCACACGAGTTTTTCCTTCCCCTCTATCTTTTAAAACGCTATTCTCCTCAGCCTTTCTTTCACTTTGCAAAACGGATGGGTATTAAAGAGTGAGAGAGTAGGACGAGAGAGCCTATAGCATTACCGTAGCAGTAGAAGCTTAAGTTGGTGGTTGTAGCAGTAATTGTGTTTGTGTATATATGTATGTACTATACAATATAGTAAAAATAGGTAGTTTTTTGTTGTATCCTGCGACCTAATAACGAAATTTCTGGCCTCTACATCCTTGACCATTACTCAGTTGGTCTTTTCTGTTTACAATGGACACAGGAGCCATGAGTTTCAGTAATAAAAAAAACATTTTCACTTTCAAAATCTCTCAGAAAATAGCGTACATTATTTTGGTTATAGTTTGTGCATACACCGCTTAATATAAGATTACAGTAAAGTAGCTTCTATGGACATTACTTTTATAGATATTTTAATTAAATTACACTCTGTGTTATCGTTATTTTATTATCCAATACCTTTATGTGTGAAGACGTTACTATCATTTGTAGTATGATAAAGTAATATTTTTCCAGGAAATCATAATTATCCTTCCGTGGAAATTTCACGGGTTCCGCTAGTTATTATAACGTCATTAAAGGATTACATTCGTGTTTTTTTTTCTTATTTAATAAGGATTCCTTAAAAATTAAGCACCTTTGCAGAAGGTGATAATACTTTTTTGGTGAGTCTGCGGCAATATTAAATTCTCTGAGAGTATATTCCGCATTAATGGTAATACAATTCCCTGTTGTTTTAAATGTGTCTGTGGTCCTGGGCATGACGGTAAACTGCATCCGGCAGCAAGGCCTCTGATCGGAAGGTTGTGAGGAGCATGGAACCACCTCTTAATTGATGTTGTTCTACTAGATCTAGATGTACTACTACCCAGACCCTGAGTAGTAACACCTGTTAGGGTCCCGACTATGGGCAAATAGTTAACCCCCAAACTAGGGTCAAAACACTATGAAAGTATAAAAATAGACTTTTAAAGAAATATATGCATAAGAATAAACTTTTATAAAAAATATACATTTTGGAAGAAAAAATATTACCAACAATACATTTTCGAATACAAAACTGAAAGACAAGTTCAGTTTTCGAAAATAAAAAAATAATAATAATCAATTTTTTTCATCAAAATCTGACACAATGAATCTTCTCACTATAACCAAACACTAAAAAAAAATCTTAAAATCCTATCTTTTTGGCATTAGATAACCCACAGAGGTGTTGATATGCCGGTAAACAAAACTCAAACTGAAACCGACTTAATCAACCTTCTCACTATAACCAAGCATTAAAAAAAATATCTTAAAACCCTACTTTTTGACATTAAATAAACTCCAGATGTTGATATGCCATGAAACAAAACTCAAACTCAAATTTGTCTGATCAGAGAGAGATATAGTCAACTAGACAAACGCGCAGTGATTTATGTAACGTATTTATTATGGGTTCATTTTTATTTAGGGGTCTCTTTAGGTGTCTCTTTAGGGGTCTCTTTAGTCAGCAATAATGTTGATTTGATATCGTTTTTTTGTTTCGTAGGCTAGGTGTTATTGTTGATAATAAGTTTATTCGTTTCTTTATTTTTTCTTGGCATTTAATTGGAGTAGATAGACTAAACTATCGCCCGGTTCACACTCCATCCACGTCTATTGAACAGGTGAAGAGGCTCATCCCTTGTTCCCTGTTCAGGATGTGGTTTCCGGCTTTCTCTTTTCCAACCTTTTCACTCTTTTTTTTTCCAATTGGAGTAGATAGACTAAACTATCGCCCGGTTCACACTCCACCCACGTTTATTGAACAGGTGAAGAGGCTCATCCCTTGTTTCCTGTTTAGGATGTGGTTTCCGGCTTTCTCTTTTCCAATCTTTTCACTACTAAGTAGCCTCCTGCACATCAGTGGCGTTACCGCCTTGCTCGGGGTGATATGATTAAAAAAATAAATAATGGGAATTAACTTTTTAATCCCAACAATATTTTTTTTGCCTTTAGGAGAAAATGTCTACAATTTCTGTACAGTTTCTGGTTTGTTTGTTTTTATTTTCAGCTTACGAAATGCAACTTGTTTTCTTGTGTCGAAATATTAAGAATGATGTGACAGTTCCATTTCTTGCGGTTTCTGCCTTCAATACTGGAACGAATGCTAAGCCAGACTTGATCTGCCGTTTAAACAGTTCGTCAGTAAGACAACAACAACGAAACCCCGCCACAGCGGTAACTGCTGTCAATGCCATCTGATGAGGAAGCATCTATTGCCCTCCATCCATATCTCGACGGTCGCTTCTGTCTTTTTTTTTTTTTGGTCGGGGGGTTCTCTGATTCTCTTATTGTCCTTTCGATTTGCAAACATCGTTTCTCTCTCTTTCTCTGTCTCTCTGTCTCTCTCTCGTTTTCTCATTGTTGCTTGATAAATAACCTTTCCAATATATATATATATATATATATATATATATATATATATATAAAGAATTTGAACGCTCACGAATGCTGGCGTGTGTTTACATTGTATATAACACGCTACCGAACGACCGTAGCTCGGAGGTAGAATCGCCGACTGATGTCAATTTGGTGGGGTTTCAATCCTGGCTAGAAGCAATCGGATTTCTAACCGTACTGATTACAGCGGATAAAAAGCTATGTCTGCGGATTTATTTAATCTGATATATATATATATATATATATATATATATATATATATATATATATGTCCGATTAAATAACAATTTTTAATAAAATCCATTCATACTCATGGATAATCTTTCGCGTATTATAATTGAAAGATGTCAGAAATGAGCTGTTTATAAAAATAAGCAGAAACAATGTTTGCAATTTAGTTAAACTGACATGTTTACAAGAAAATTTCTTGTCTAAATACACAAATATATATATATAAACTTATTTATAAATGGAACTGTGTCTGTGTGTGTGTATGTGTGTGTCTGTGTGTCTGTGTACGTGTGTGTCCGTTACCTATAGACTCCATAACGGCTAAACCGATTTTCTTGAAATTTTACACAGTTGTACTATAAACGTCTGCGAGTGTTCTTATCTATTTGATACACTCATAGACAAAGACATAAGAAACAATATTCAGAAATTTCAAGGTTGCAGTTCTTACAATAGTGCAGAAAATCGATAATATATATATATATATATATATATATATATATATATATATATAAGGCAAGATGTTTGTGTGTGTGTCTGTTTATCTGCCTGTATGTCTGTATTTTTTCAGCTCTTTTATTTTAGTTTTTGCTTCGGGTTTGGCTCTAAGTAGGTGTAATTTTAGTTTCTAGTCTCAGCCATGATACCGTTTACTCAGAAGACTTATTTAGCCTTCAAAATTCAGTTTACGACGAAAAAAACTTATTTGATATCGATACCTGGAAATCAAAATTTGTCTTACATCCATTCATTTTTATTTCAGTCTACGGTTTAGCTTTAACTGGAAACAACTATTACTTTTTAGTCTTTCGTGCCAACGTCCAAAGAGTCTGAGTTCCAGGACAATGGATTAGTTTTAACGCTTTCATTACATCCGAACAACGCCGGGCTATACTGCTAGAATATATATATATTTAAATATATATATATATATTCGTATATTTAAATTCGTGTATTTAAATATATATATATATATTCGTATATTTAAATTCGTGTATTTAGCAAGTAAATTTTCTTTTAGCCATATGAGATTAAAAAAATTGCTTACATGGTGTCTGCTTATCTCATTTTTTACTTCTTTCAAATATAATTAGCGAAAGATTATCCGTGATTATGAACCGAATTTTATTAAAATAAACAGACAATATTTGCAATTTATTAAATCTGACACACACACACACACACACACACACACACACACACACACACACACACACACATATATATATATATATATATATTCTGTATTTGGGCAACACTCTTTCTTTTATACAGGTTTCATTAAAAATGACAGACAAGGTATCATTAAGTTTTTATAGAAGTTTTCATGTGTTAGTATAATTTTTTTCTTTTCGAAACTCAAATTAAATAAGAATTGTTCAAAGCTTTTGTACTTTTCAGCGGTTTCGGCTATACTTTTAGCTATTATCAAGAATTAAATTTATTTTATTTATAAATAAACATGTGGAAAGTTTATGCAAATAGAATCTTGTGTATGTTAAGCACATTGTTACCGGGTTCATCAAGGATGTTATTAAGTGTAGGATTTCTCTTTTTTTATTAGTAAAGCCTCCATTATTTTTAATCATCTTTTAATGAGATCTTTACAAATCTTTCTTTTCAGAACATAAATCATATGAAAATTGTCCGAATGTTTATCTGACAAAGCAATTTCGGCGAAACTTTTAGCCATTATCAAGGACGAGTTTTATGTGGCCTTTCAGTCTACACCGAGGGTGACAAAATAGACGACTGATACCTTCGTCTGCTGAAATAGACTATTTCTGAGGTGATTCGAAATTTGTTGTTAATAGATATTTGTTCTGTAATTGAATACATTGAGTTCTTCTTGTGGAACATTTTTAATATTTGACAAATTTTAATATTATATTGCTAGCATTCACTTGGTAAGTTTTCTTATCACCGTTACTATATAAATATAAATTTTAAATAAGTATATAAATAATATAATTTTTAAAACATATATTGTTAAATATAAGAGGCAATGAATGTCTATCTGAATATTACCTACATGAGACAGATTTTACTCAACAATACAATAATCCTCACTCATACACACAGTAAAAAGAACCTTCCGATATTGGAGGCCATCTACATTGAATCCAAACAGCACACACTTAATAAAATCACGTTTAAATCTGGTCATAACACATTCTTCTTCTTCTTCTTCTAAGTACGCTTTCCTTTCTGGACGTAGGCGTATGGTTCTCCACGTCTCCCTATCCCTTGTGGCTCCGAGCATATTTGCTCCCGTTACTCCTGTCAACCCCCGTTCCGTCAACCACCTGATCAAGGCTCTGTACATATGTTATCCGCTGCCTTCCTCTGTCTCTCTTTCTTTCTATCTGGCCTGTCAGTATCAAGTTCTCCAGGCTCTCCTTCCTCATTGCGTGTCCCAGGAACTTCAGTTGTCTCTTCCTGGTGCTCAGTATCAATTTCCTCTTTGCTGCCATTCTTTCCAACACCTCATCGTTGCCTGCATGCCCAGTCCACGATATCCGCAGCATCCTTCTGTAGAACCACATTTCCGCTGCTTCCAGTTTTGTCCTCATTTTTGATGATATTGTCCATCATTCGCTGCCGTATTGAAGAACTGACATCACGTAGCAGTCCAGCACTCTTTTCTTTGTTTCCAGTGAGATTTTCCCCGTGTGTTAGTATTTTGCTCAGCTTCCGGAACGCGTCTTTTGCCATGCCAATTCGCCTTCGGATCTCCGTGACGCACTTTCCATCTTCAGTTAAGACACTTCCTAGGTATTTAAATTTTTGTACTTGCTTGATTCTGGTATCTCCCACATTTATTTGGCATTTTGGGTTGTAACTTTTGCTGATGACCATGCACTCAGTTTTCTTAAAGTTTATTTGTAGTCCTTTTTTGTCGCTCTCCACAGCTACCTTCTGTAGGGGGTCTTGTAGTTTTCTTTCGGTGTCTACAATCAGCACTGTATGGTTTGCATATGGTTCTGTTATCATTTCAAACTCTCACGCGGTGTGACGTCATAGAACCGCATTACAAATTTACGAACTGCGTTTGCTATTTTTATTAACTGTTACCGTTGCTTAGCGGAGTTTTATGTCAGCACAAAATAAAATCGTCGCTGATGGTGGATGTTTTTGTGTTAATGTCCCTGTAACCTCTCTGAAGATGGCTCATGTGAACCGAAAGCTTAGAACCAACTTAATAAAAAATTATCCAAATGTTGGAGAATTTTTGTCTTTATTTTCACCTGAAATTAAAGCCAAAATACGATGTTTAGAACGGCTCATGATTAAACACACTAGACATTCATTGTGTCTTATATTTAGCAATATATGTTTAGAAATATATATAAACTCTCAAAGGTATAATATGTAGAAATGTTAAACCAGTGGAAAGTAATAATCAAATTAAACTCATTATATATTATAAAAAATTCAAAACAATTGACCTCATAGTCTATAATAAACCCAACAAGCACTAAACTAAATTCTCTACAAAAAACCAATGTAGTGTACCAATTTACATGTCCATTGAGAGATTATATCTCTTATACTAAGAAAAAACCCAGTACATATATTGGTTTTACTACAACCACGCTCTCCCGTAGACTTACATGTCATTTTTTCTGATCAGAGTACTATTAAACAACATTTCTCTGAAAAACATAAACATGTAGGTAATATCAGACATATTTTGGTCAACAATACGGTGATCGTTACTCATACACACAGTAAGAGGAACCTGCAGATATTGGAGGCCATGTACATCAAATCAAAACAACCAACACTCAATAAAATCAACTTTAAAACAGGAAATAACATATTACATTGCATTTGACTAGATGGTTTTGTTGTCATTTCGCGCTATCCCGCGGTGTGACGTCATAAAACCGCATCGCAAACTTAAGAACTGCGTTTATTATTTTTGGTAACTATTGCCGTTGCCTAGCGGAGTTTTATGTCAACACAAAATAAAATCGTCGGTGATGGTGGATTTTATAATATTTCAGTTTAAACAACCTCTCTGAAGATGGCTCATGTGAGCCGAAAGCTTAGAAGAAAACCAATAAATAATTATCCAAATGTTGGAGAATTTTTGTCTTTATTTTCAACTGAAATTAAAGCCAAAATACGACATTTAGAACGGCTCATGATTAACCATAATAGACATTCATTGTCTCTTATATTTAACAGCATATGTTTAGAAAATTACTTGATGCCGCGATACACTATATATATATATATATATATATATATATATATATATATATATGACGAAAAGTATTAAAATGCCCAAAACTAACCAAACTCCTCAAAAGGGGAGACATTGTTACATAGTCTGTGAGGATTAATTAAAATACTAGTAAATGCTAATTTGAAAAACTTTACAACATACACTAAAATCAGTTTATTGGTGCGTTAATGCTAATGTTTGAATAAAATAGAAATCAGTATTACTAATTGATTGTTAATTTCACATTAAAATAAAAATACATAATATTCAAAATGTCACGTAATAATGTTAGACATTACGAAATTTTAAATTCTAAATTTAATTGAGGATCATGTTTAAGATCATATAATGTTATTCCAAGATGAATTGGAGAAGAGAGACAATCACATACATATACACATATACATACATATGCATATACACACGCATGGACATAAACATATATATATATATATATACACACACACACACACACACACACACACACACACACACACACACACACACACATATATATATATATAGATATATATACATATTTTTTGATTTTTGTTTTTAGTGAGGTCTCAATTTATCCGTTAAATTCAACACTAATTTAAGAAGTATCTTTAGATGTTGCATATATATATATATATATATATATATATATATATATATATATATATATATATGTGAATGAAATGGCCTTAAATATATATATATATATATATATATATATATATATATATAGATATATATATAATGTGAATGGCCGTTAAATATATATATATATATATATATATATATATATACCCCAAATGGGTTGATTCTAAATTTCTTGTTTAATTCATTAAGATATATATATATATATATATATATATATATATATATATTAATTCATTAAGATATATATATATATATATATATATATATATATATATATATATATATCTTAATGAATTAAACAAGAAATTTAGAATCAACCCATTTGGGGTATTTTCTCATGATGAGGTGAATTGAAATTTAATATTTAATAAATATTTGCTCTTTAATTAAATAAATTGAGTTCTTTTTGTAGATCATTTTTAATATTTTATAATTTTAAATATTATATTACCAGAATTTAATTGGATTAATTACCAAGAAAAAATTTCTTACCACGGATTGTTTACCGTTTATATATATATATACGCTCTCACACCTTGATTGAGAACTCTAGAAGAATGGTAGACTTTGAAAAACAGTAGCTACTCTGTTATGTACGCATGGCTCATTCAGTAATGGAGTAGAACACTTTGGCTATTGGGCAGGTATAATGACAATACACACGCTAAAAATAGGCCATCTTCTACCGAACGCCCATAGCCCAGATGTAGAATCGCCGACTGACGCCAATTCGGTCGGGTTTCAATCCTGGGTTAAAAGCAATCGGAGTCTAACCGTAGTGATGAGCTGTGATAAAGCGAAACAGATCTGTCTGCGGATGATTATGTATATATATGTATAACTTCCACCGGTAATATCATTTTATTTTGAGTATAAGTTGCCGATGATGCGTGAAATCTCTCTTAGGGATTTCATATAGAAATAATCATACAAGGGTTTGGAACTTCGAAATTTATTATATATATATATATATATATATATATACGCACATGAACATTTGTTATTACCATATTTAAAATTAATTTATGAATTTTGATCATAAAGTTTGTGAAACTTTGCGAAGTCCCTTTATCCGACCCTAATTGATCGATTTATATATATATATATATATATATATATGTGTGTGTGTGTGTGTGTGTGTGTGTGTGTGTGTACGCACATGAACATTTGTAATTACCCATATTTAAAAATTAATTTATGAATTTTGATCATAAAGTTTGTGAAATTTTGCGAAGTCCTTTTATCCGGCCCTAATTGATCGATTTTCGATCAAGACAGAAACTGGATAAGAGAAAATAAATATCTGTCTTCTTATCCGGTTGATTTATTAAGAATACTATATCATTTGGCAGCGTAGACAGATTGTAAGTTGCAATGATTACTTCTATATTGGATCGGATGACACAGATTCGAATGTATTAAGTCGTTGGGGCGACCAGTAATCCGATCCTTTTGGCTGCTGAGCATCTCTGACGACTCTTCTGGACAAAAGCCAAAGAAAATGACGACAAACGTTCGGAAGGTTTCTTTAGAAATCAGGCAAAGAATTTGGTTCTATAAAATCCTCTCCGAAGTTAAAAGCAACCTTGAAAGAAAGCAGTGTATGACCTACTTAACGAACTTGTGTAAATCGTCGGTTATTAGAGTTAGGAGATATAGAAAAATAACATGAGTTGCTAAGGGCTTCCTAGGAATGGAAGTTGTGAAGAGATATGATCGGCAGCGTTTTGAAAGAAAATGGCGTAAACAAGAAGAAGAAGGAAGAGGATGACAATAAGAAGGAGGGAGAGAAGAAAGAATAAAGAGGGAGAAGAAGAAAGAGGATGAGTAGAAGAAGAAGAAGATGAAAAAGAAAAAGTAGAAGAAAGAGGAGAAAAAGAAGAAGAATATAAAAAAGAAGGAAAAGAAGGAGAAAGACAAAAAGAAGGATGAGGTGAAGAAGAAGAACGAGAAAAATGACAAGAAAAATAATAAGGAGAAAATAAGAAAAAGGAGAAGAAGAAGAAGCAAAAAAGATAGAGAAGAAGAAAAAGAAAAAGAAGGAGGAGAAGAAAAAGATTAAAAAAAGGAAAAGAAGAAGAAGAAGAAGAAGAAGAACGATGAGGTGAAGAAGAAAAAGAATGAGAAAATGACAAGAAGAAGAAGAAGAAGAAAACAAAGAAAAAGGAGGATGAGAAAAAGAAAGAGAAGAAGAACAAGACAAAGAAGAAAAAAAAGAAAAAGAAGTACAAGAAGAAAATAAAAAGAAGGAAAAAGAGGAGGAGAAGAATAAGAAGGCGGAGGGGCTGAAGAAGAAGAACGAGAAAAATGACAAGAAGAAGAAGAAGGAGAAAACAAAGAAAAAGGAGAACAAGAAGAACAAGAAGAAGAAAAGAAAAAGAAGAAGAAAATGAAAAGACGGAAAAAGAGAAGAAAAGAGAAGGAGGAGGAGGGGTGAAGAAGAAGAAGAAGAAGAAGGAGAAAACAAAGAAAAAGAAGAAGGAGGAGAAGAAGAGAAAGACAAAGAAGAAAAAAGAGAAAAAGAAAAAGTAGAAGTCAGTCAGTTAAGTGCCATACGTGATACACGCTTGGGCGATCATGTCTCGAAAGAGACATGACTGACTGGGCAGAAGATTATCCCGCAGTAGGTTACCATTGCTTTTTATGGTAGACTGGTTGCCGACCAAGGCTATAGAACCCAATCTGTCCTGCTATTTAACCCATAACTGGAAGGAAGAGACGGATTAATACCTTTCCCAAGGGTATTTGCGCATAAGTGAATGCAATGGCTTCAACTGGAATTCGAACTCGGTTCCCCTGTTTCTCGTTTCGAGCCGATATCCAATGTACCACAAGAAGGAGAAGAAGAAGAAGAAGAAGAAGAAGAAGAAGAAGAAGAAGAAGAAGAAAGAAGAAGAAGAACAAGGAGGTGAAGAAGAACGAGAAGTAGAAAAAGAAGAAAACCAAGAAAAAGAAGGAGGAGGAGGACGAGAAGAAGATGAACACAAAGAAGGAGGAAAAAAGATGAAGATGATGAAGAAGAAGAATAGGTGTAGAATTTTGCAAATAATGAAAAATAAAATAAAATATTAAAAAAAAAAACGGAATAAAGTTATAAAAATAGAACTTTTAAAAATCCTTATTATAAACCGAGGCATAACCAATATTTTCAACATCATTATTATCATATTACTAGCAGTATAGCCCGGCGTTGCTCGGGTTTAATGAAAGCTTTAAAACTAATCCATGGTCCTGGAGCTCACACTTTTGGACGTTGGCACGAAAGACTAAAAAGAAATAGTTGTTTCCAGTTAAGACAAAACCGTAGATTGAAAGAAAAATGAATGGATGCAAGTCAAATTCTGATTTCCTGGTATCGATAGCAAATAACTTTTTTCGTCGTAAACTGAATTTTGAAAGCTAAATAAGTTCTCTGAGTAAATGGTATCATGGCTGAGACTAAGAACTACAATTATAGCTACTTAGAGCCAAACCTGAAGTAAAATCTAAAATAAAAGGGCTGAAAAAAATACAGACATACAGGCAGATAAATAGACTCACACACATATTATCAATTTTCTGCACTATTGTAAGAACTGGAACCTTGAAACTTCTCAATATCGTTTTTTATGTCTTTGTCTATGTGTGTATCATATTTGATTAAAATCGGACCACTTCTTCTATAACCCGATTTTTTCGATTATCGATTTTCGATATTTATCGGGGGCTCCTCGACAGAAAACCTAGCTAAGAACACTCGCAAACGCTTATAGTACAACTGTGTAAATTTTCAAGAAAATCGGTTCAGCCGTTTCGGAGTCTGTAAGTAACGGACACACACAAAGACACGCACACACGTACACACAGACAAAGTTCCATTTATAAATAAGTTTAGATTACTATAAAAAATACATTTTTGAGAGGGGTTTATTTTTTTTTTTAATCGGTATAACCTCAAACATGACAGTAAAGCCACTAATACTTAAGAGATTAAAGGATGCGAAAGATTTAGGAACAAACACATTGATAATGATCGAAAAGAGAAAAGAGTAATCAGGTGGAAAATAGTGATTGGCGTTGCTTTTAAACTTTTGTAGATTCAAGCTAGCTGGAAAGCATGGCGTTAGAAGCGAGAGGTGAGAGAAAAGAAGCTATTAACATAGAACTTACGGCTACATCTAGCCAGCTTAACAGTAATTGATGAGATATCGACGACAGTCTGTTGCTGCAATTAAATTAAAAAGCCTAGGTCCCATAAAGAAAACTCAAATGAACAATTACCATGAAAGCCGGAAGAGAGTTCCCCAAGTGAGAAGTGTGAGAAAAGATTTTTTTTTACTCATATCACCCCGAGCAAGGCGGTAACGCCACTGATGTGCAGGGGGTTACGTAATAGTGAAAAGATTGGAAAAGAGAAAGCCGGAAACCACATCCTAAACAGGGAACAAGGGATGAGCCTCTTAACCTGTTCAATAGACGTGGGTGGAGTGTGAAGCGGGCGATAGATAGATCTATCTACTCCAATATAGATACTGTTTGTATAGGACCTACCGTTAAATTTTGCCAGCTCAATTGTAAATTGAATGAGATCTCGACTCCAGTCTAGTACTGCGCTTAAATTAAAAGGTTTAGGTACCATAGGGAAGAGGTCATCTGAATAATTAACATGAAAGCCGGAAGGGAGTTCCATACTGGAGAAATGCGAAAAAAGAAACTGTTATCATAGAACTTACGGTTGCATCTAACCAGCTTAACTCTAAATTTATGAGCTCTCGACGCCAGTCTTTCACTCCGATTAAAGGGAAAAAACAAACAAACAAACAAACAAACAAACAAGCAAACAAAAATAAAAGATACTATAACGAAGATTTCATTGGAACAATTACCATGAAAGTTTATATAGAAAAGACACAAAGTGGCAATCTTAAGGCGGTTGAAGAGTGACTTAAGCCGAGTCACCAGATCAGGACTGATAATATTGCTAATTCATCTTTGAACTTTATCAAGGAGCTCATGGTAAATAGCAGAGGCACCAGACTACAAACGACAGTAATATTCTAAGCATGGACAAATAGTGGATTTATAGATATGTAAAATAAAATCTGGAAAAGAAAATTGTCTAAAACGACATAGTGAACCGACTTTCTTATCAGCTGACCTAACAATGCAATAGTTAGGAGATGAACATAGTTTATAGTCTTTCCACCTCAATTGTCTGGCATGACACAGTCAACCAAAAAATTCACTCTCATTCATGTGTCAAACATGACACATTGAACCGACTATCTTAGTAGGGGACCTAGCAAAAGATTCAATATAATCTTTCCAGTTTTTGTCAGTTCAGAATGTAAGCCCCAATAGTTCCACTCTCATGGAATTGTCTAGTATGACACAATGAACCAACTTTCTTAGCAGCTGACCTAGCAATGGATTCAACATAGCCTTTCCACTTCATGTCAACTGAGAATGGTACCCTAAAAGGTGTCAAGGATTCACTCTCAATGAACCAACTTTCTTAGCAGCTGGCCTAGCAATGGATTCAATATAGTCTTTCCGCTTCATGTCAGCTGAGAATGTAAGTCCAAAAAGTAACAATGATTCACTCTCATGGAATTGTCAAAAAAGACACAGGAAACTGACTATCTTAGCAGTAAATCTAGCAATGTTTTCAATACCGTGTTTTCACTTAATGTCAGCTGAAAACCTTAGCCCATGATTCACAAGCGACAAATGCTAGATAAGGAACTCTTAACATAGAACCTACGGTTACATTTGGCCAGTTCAACTTTAAGTTGATGAGATCTTGATACTAGTCGATTAAAAAAACAGAATTGTTTTATAATCACATGCCTGCTCATAATCAATGATTTAATGCAAGCTAAGGACGCCATTTTTTGTTGTTGTTTCCACTTAATCAATCAATAAACCAGTCACTAAAATGTTATATTCTTAAACAATCATGTCTCGAAAAAAGATAACTGACTGGGCAGAAGATATTTTCGCAGTAGGTTGCTAACCAAGACTATAGAACCCAATCTGTTCTACTATTTAACCTGTAGCTGGAGGGAGAAGAGACAGATTAATACTTTTCCCAAGGGTATTCAACTGGAATTCGAAAAAAGACTCGCCGAATGTCTCGTTCTGAATCGATATCCACTGTACCACAACGCAAGACAGCTAGAAAAATTAAATGGACAAAATTCTTCGCATGATACGGGATGAGTCTGTTAGAACTATTTTAGGGGATTTCCTGGGAAGATGGTGTACCAAGGATTTTATTTATATATTCTTTAATTCCTTTCTTTAACAATCCCAAAGCTCCAGCCACAAGAAGTTCAGTTTTAGCTATTAAGTGGCATGTTTTTTTTTTTTCGTTTTCCCCGGTCTTTGTCTTTGCTTATTCTTCTTCATCTATGTCCCATCAGGACGTAGGCGATCATGGTCTTCCACATCTCCCTATCACTAGTTGCTCTTAACAGGCTTTCTCTTGTTACCCCTCCCAAACCCCTCTCTGCTATTCATTGGCTCAATCCGATCATGTATTTTACAGGTCGCTTTTCCGTGTCTCTCTTTCCCTTTATCTGACTTTTGAGTATCAGATTCACCAAGTCCTCCTTCCTCATTACATGTCTCAGGAACTTCAGCTGTCTTTTCCTGGTGTTAAGTATCAGTTTATTTTTCGTTTCCATTCTCTCCAAAACCACATTGTTCGCATATTCGATCCATGTTATCCTCAGCATCCTTCTGTAGAACCACCTTTCGACTACTTCTAGTATTTCCTTCATCTTTGATGAGATTGTTCAGCACTCACTGCTATATTGAAGAACAGGCATCACAGTACTCTTTGTTTCCAACGTAATTTTCCTGTCTCTTAATACTCTACTTAGCTTCTTGAATGCATCCTTGGCCATGCCAATTCATCTTCGGATCTCAGTGTCACATATTCCATCCTCTGTTAGAACACTTCCCATGCATTTAAATTTCTATACCTGCTTGATTTTAGGACCCCCTGCCTGTAGGGGGCATTTTGAGATCTTATTTTTACTGGTCCTGGGCATGACGGTAAACTGCACACAGCAGCAAGGCCTCTGATCGCGATGTTGTGAAGAGCATGGAACTACATTTAATTGCTGTTGTTCTCGGGTCCACCCTGACCAGTAGCACCTGTTAGAGTCCCAGCTATGAACTAATAGTTATTTCCCCAAACTGGGGTCAAAACACTATGAAAGTATAAAAATAGAAATAGACATTTATAGAAATCTATACTTATTTATAAATGGAACTTTGTCTGTGTGTGTGTACGTGTGTGTCTCTGTGTGTGTGTCTTTGTGTGTGTGTGTGTCCGTTACCTATAGACTCCGAAACGGCTGAACCGATTTTCTTGAAAATTTACACAGTTGTACTATAAGCGTCTGCGAGTGTTCTTAGCTATGTTTCCGATAAATATCGAAAATCGATAATCGAAAAAATCGGGTTATAGAAGGAGTGGTCCGATTTTAATAAAATTTGATACACTCATCGACAAAGACATAAGAAACGATATTCAGAAGTTTTAAGGTTTCAGTTCTTACAATAGTGCAGAAAATCGATAATATATCACACTCCACCCACGTCTATTGAACAGATGAAGAGGCTCATCCCTTGTTTCCTGTTTAGGATGCGGTTTCCGGTTTTCACTTTTCCAATATTCTCACTTTTTTTCAATTGGAGTAGATAGATCTATCTATCGCCCGGTTCACACTCCACCCACGTCTATTGAACAGATGAAGAGGCTCATCCCTTGTTTCCTGTTTAGGATGCGGTTTCCGGTTTTCTCTTTTCCAATCTCTTCACTCTTATGTAGCCCCCTGCACATCAGTGGCGTTAACGCCTTGCTCAGGGTGATATGATTAATATATATATATATATATATATATATATATATATATATATATAAGGCAAAATGGTTGTGTGTGTGTGTCTGTTTATCTGCCTGTGTGTCTGTATTTTTTCAGCCCTTTTATTTTAGTTTTTACTTCAGGTTTGGCTCTAAGTAGGTATAATTGTAGTTCTTAGTCTCAGCCATGATACCATTTACTCAGAGGACTTATTTAGCCTTCAAAATTCTGTTTACGACGAAAAAAAGTTATTTGATATAAATACCAGGAAATCACAATTTGACTTACATCCATTCATTTTCCTTTCAGTCTACGGTTTCGCTTTAACTGGAAACAACTATTGCTTTTTAGTCTTTCGTATCAACGTTCAAAAAGTCTGAGCTCCAGGACCATGGATTAGTTTTAAAGCTTTCATTACACCCGAGCAACGCCGGGCTATACTCCTAGTATACATAAAAATAGACTTTTGTAGGAATATATACATTTTTGAAGGAAAAAAAAGTTACCAACAATACATTTTTTAAGGAAAAACTCGAAGACATCTTCAGTTTTCTAAAATAATTAAAAAAACTTTTCATCAAAGTCTAACTAAATCAACTTTCTGGCTATAACCGAATGTTAAAAAATATACCTTAAAACCCTACCTTTTGTGCATTATATAACCCACAGAGGTGTTGATATGCCGTTAAACTAAACCCAGACTCAAACTGAAACTATTTTTTTTCTGATGACCATGCAGTCAGTTTTCTTGTCTTTTATATGTAGTTCTTTGTTTTCGCTTTCTTTAGCTATCTTCTGTAGAGCTTTCATTACACCCGAGCAACACCGGGCTATCCTGCTAATTATTCATGACACGTTAAAATAACAATGCGAAGATATAAGTTCATTAAATCTAATAATATAAATTAGAATAATCTAAAATAATAAATAAAATACATTTAAAAAAATACCGTTTCCGTTCCAAGTTAAGTTTATTTAGTGACTGACATATTCTGATGACCATTTTGCTTCTGGCAAGGCGAGAATACGACGAAGACGCAAGGTGTTGCTGAGTGGAAGTCAACGAGAAAAAATTTAGGCAAGGAGGTAGGTCAACAAATAACAGTTTAAGAAAATGACGCTGCATTTAATTTCTGAAGAGTGTATAGCACCGCAAACCGAGAAAGTATTATTTATTTCTTTAATGTCAAGATCAGGATTATGACATCGGACTTTCAAAACAGGTTATCCTTTACGATTGTAAATCCTTAGCATTAATTTATTGACGCAATGAATATCTTTTATCTAGAATATTTAGAGAGCCGATTTCAAATTTCGTTTGAATTCGGTGAATTTACTTACAGACAAATACCACCGAGAAAAATAATCCATCGTTCTTCCTCCAGTTATGGGTTAAATAGCAGGACAGATTGGGTTCTATAGCTTTGGTTGGCAATCAGTCTGCCGCAGAAAGTAATAGCAACCTACTGCTGGAAAATCTTCTGCTCTGTCAGGCATGATCGCTTAAGCGTGTATCACGGGTGTATAACGAGTGTATAACGGATGGCACTTAACTGATTCTTCTTCCATCGCATTTGGCCTTGTGCCAGACTAACACCAGAAATGGTCAACATCAGAGAAAAATAAAAAAAATAGGTATTTAAAAGATAGAATGTAATGTATCTAAAGCCTTGACAAAAAGTAAAAAAAAATATATAAATAAATAAAAAAGAAACAAAAAAAAAGAAAAAGGAGAAAAAAATGGAAACCCCTCAAAGGAGTAATAATGGGGTCTTATTAAACTCATTTTGATTTTGTATCGATTGTAAGTCCTTATCTTTAATAAAATCGCACTGCAAAATGGTCCTCAGAAGAAAAAAGAGCGGGAAAATTACTGCGCATGCGTCGAACGGATGGTTTGACGATGGGATTTGAGTAGATTCTTTTACTCCAAATGGATTGCCTCGAAAGGTTGACACGTATCAAACCCCAGGACCCCTTCTACTTACCCACATTAAATCTACGCCCATACTGAGTTCGCATGGCGAGAGCTTACAAAAAAAAAAAAAAAAAAAAAAAACTACAATTAGCTATATATATATATATATATATATATATATATATATATATATAGCCGTTCATATTTGTCCGTATATCTTTGCATATTTGTGGATAGGTACGTTTATATGTGAATGTTTATATATAATTATGTTTGTGCTTGCGTTTATTTGAACATGCGTATGTATATAAATGTTTGAATGTGTCTCGATATTTATGTATCTGCATATATGTATAAATCTCTCTCTCTCTCTCTCTCTTTCTCTCTGTGTGTGTGTGTGTGTGTGTGTGTGTGTGTGTGTGTGTGTGTGTGTGTGTGTGTGTGTGTGCAGATAGCTTATGAGTTATAGAGCCGTGGATCGGCCATTGAAGTTTTTCTGATTATAATCTCTTTATTCGTCCCCAACACAAAGATGATATAATCCCCGAATATTGTTTGAAGTCTTTGTTCTCTTATATATTTTGTATCTCGACGTTCGCAATGTGTTTTTCGTTACTGCGTTCTGTTCTATTTTAAATTACTTTTGTTTAGTCCTTTTTTTTTTTTTAATACTTTGTGCCTCGTCGATGTCTGTCGGTAGGCCAACTGTCATGAAGCCAAAAACCGCGTCGAAATTTACGTTGACGGACAGACGAGTCGGATAGATTTTTATGAATGTTATTACAAAGCCTGGATTAATTGGTTTTATAGAAGCCCTGAAATCGAATTGGAAAATGAAGCGGTGCCGTGTGGGTCGGGGACAATAATGGGTGGGGTATTGATAATAACTATGAAGGGTAATGGTGTGGGGGGATACTTATTCGCTGTATCTTGAACTTCATACAAATATAATTAATTAAGATGCAATCAGCCGTTAAACATTCCTATTATATCCAAAACATATTTATTTACACACACACACACACACACACACACACACACACACACACACACACACACACACTCTTCTTCTCTCCCCCTCTCTTTTTCAGGACCCTTAAACGGGCGAAAATTGTAAATAAATAGTTAAAAAGAAAAGGCATATGACAAATTACTGCTAGTGAGTTCATTTATCACAGTCGTCGCAACTGTTTTAGTCATTCGCCATAGTCATGTCACGTCACGTATGCTAAAAACTGTTAGGGTCACATGGTACTGGAAATATTAATCGTTTCCCTGTAAGGAAACAATTGGCATTCATTGATCGAACAGCTTTAGGCTCAAATTTATAAAAACATTTTCTCTTAAAACATATTCTTCCCCAAGACCAGTAGCTGTTATCGCATTTTCTTATATTGGTAAGGGTTTTCTTCCTAAACTTTTATTGAAAGCAGTGTGGAATATCAATATATTGATTATATCATTATTTTTTCTTTCAGTTGAAATTTATAAAATCTTTCACTTGAAACAATTTTTAAGGAAAATAGGTTTCTCAAGTCCAGTAGCTGTTATCACTCTTTCCATCATTGATGGGGGTTTCCTTCCTAACCTTTTATTTAAAGTAGTGTGGAATATCAACATCTTGATTATGTCATTATATTCTTTTTCAGTTGAAATTTATAAAATCTTTCTCTTCAAACAATTTTTCAGGAAAATAGGTTTCTCAAGTCCAGTAGCTGTCAACGCTTTTTCCAGTATTGATGGGGGTTTCCTTCCTAAAATTTTATTTGAAGTAGTGTGGAATGTCAACATCTTCATTATTTTCTCTTTCAGTTGAAATTTATAAAATCTTTCTTTTAAAAAAACTTTTCAGGAAAATAAATTTCTTATGTCCAGTAGCTGTTATCGCTCTTTCCAGTATTGATGGGGGTTTCCTTTTTAAGCTTTTATTTGATGTTGTGTGGAATGTCAACATCTTCATAATGTCATTATTTTCTTTTTCAGTTGAAATTCATAAAATCATTATCTTTAAACAATTTTTCGGGAAAAATCGTTTCTCAAGTCCAGTAGCTTTTATCGCTTTTTCCATTATTGATGGGGGTTTCCTTCCTAACCTTTTATTTGAAGTAGTGTGGAATGTCAACATCATCCTCATGTCATTATTTTCTCTTTCAGCTGAAATATATAAACTCTTTTGCTGATGTAAACAATTATTTTTTTACCAATATTCTAAAACAATAATGATTTAAAAAATAATTTCATTCATTTGTGAATAAGTCCTGAAAGTTTCATAAAAATCTGATGATTATTTGATTTTTGCAAGAACTTGCAAATTAATGTGTTTGTCAGCGGAAAAAACTGAGTTATGTAATATTACTTTTTCAATAGAAAACTCTCGTAACGATTTGCTTATCCACTAACTAAAATTAAAACAAGATTTGGAGAATGGATTCAAAAATTAAAAAAAATAATGTAAAAAAATATATATATATATATTATGGACTCTCCCGTCAATTTTGGCCTATCAGTGTCGAACACAGTCAGACTGCCACACAAAGAATTGTCTTGAGTGGTGAAGGCTTGTGTAGCACCATCCACACTTTTTGGAACTACTGATAACAAACAATCGGTGCAGACGTGCGCCACGGATCGCATGAACAGCACACCTCAGATATTTAACCCATAACTGGAGGGAAGGGACGGATGAATACCTTGCCCAAGTGTACCAGTGCGTAAGTGAATGCAGAGTGTTCGACTAGAATTCGAACAAGACTCACCGATTTCCCCCTCCGAGCCGACATCTACTGTACCACAACGCACATCCATCAATAAACGCTTACAGCACCTGGTATTCCAAAGCAGTCACCCATCTAATTATTGACCAGGCTCAACGTTGCTTAACTTCGGTGATCGAGCGGTGTATTTAGCGTGATATTACCGAAACTAAAAATATATATTTCAAATGACAGAAAATGAAACCTGCATAAAATAGATATCGCTTCTTTTTTATATATATATATATAGTTATCCGCAGACAGATATGTTTCGCTGTATTACAGCTCATCAGTACGGCTTAGATTCCGTTCGCTTCCTAACCCAGGATTGAAACCCGACCGAATCGGCGTCAGTCAAATAAACTTAAATAAAATTTTTTAAAATCTTATATTGAAACCCATTCCTTCTCGCCTAAATACACCTCTCCAAACAGCCCAAAATCTAATTAAAGTAATTTAACTTATTTAGTTGTCTATCTTTATAAAATATGAACTCCGATTCCTCCACATCCTAAATATACCATTTCAACACCCTGTAACCCCGCGACTACCAGCTCTGTCCTTTTCCACTATGTGACCGTTGTTAACCAAAAACCCCTCCACACTCTAACTCAGGGCCTTCGCCATTTGGAAAAACAATGTCGCTGACGTGACGTAAAGTATCTATTAGAGATTCTATGTCGAAATGTACATCCGACACCTTTGAATTTTGAAAATTTTCTCTAATTTATATTGGCTCTGTATTCTTAATACATTGAGCTCTCTGCCTGCATCACTTTTTAATATTAAAATTTTTTAATATTGATTAGGATCAGGTTCTTGGAATTTACCTTCCTACTCTTCCACTTCGGATTAAAGAAAAACAAATATATATATATATATAAGCAGTACTCTTCAGCAATTAATTGAGTTCTTGCCGTGATTGGCGTGTGTATACTGTGCTTATATACAACACGGTAAAATCTCTCTTCTCTGGATTCCATGCACCTATGGTTTAGGGGTTAGCGACTTCGACTGACACCAAATCGGTCAATTTTCAATCCTGGCCAGAAGCAAGTGGATGTCTAGCCACACTGATAAGCTGTGATACAGCTAAACAGGCTTGTCTGTGGATGACGAATATATATATATATATATATATATATATATATATATATATATATATATATATATAACACCCGAATAAATGTGGAATACATTTTTATGAGAACACGTGTCACCTCTATGGAATCCATTAGCGATTTCAGTTCAGTAAATGAAGAAGGGACTTGAAGCAAGAGAAATCTGTCTCTGCAGAAGGATGCTGAGAATTCTATGAACTGAAAACTTGAGCGATGAGGACGTTTTAAATAAAATGGAAACAAAAGGAGCACTCATTATTATTATTATTATTATTATTATTATATGAACAATGAAAAGACATGAAGAAAAATTAAAAAAGAAAAGAAAGGAAAAGAAGAGAATGAAAAATAACATCTTATTTAAGAGTTAAAAACTATACATACATATATATATATATATAATGTGTGTATTTAGGCAGTAATTTTTTTAGATATGTCAGATTGAATAAATTGCAAACATTGTGTTTGCATATCTAAACTGATTTATAAATGGAACTTTGTGTGTGTGTGTGTGTGTATCCGTTACCTATAGACTCCGAAACAACTGAACCGATTTTCTTGAAAATTTACACAGTTGTACTATGAGCGTCTACGAGTGTTCTTAGCTCAGTTTTGTATCGAGGTACCCAAGATAAATATCGATAATCGAAAAAATCGGGTTATAGAAGGAGTGGTCCAATTTTAATCAAATTTGATACACTCATAGACAAAGACATAAGAAATGATATTCAGAAGTTTCAAGGTTACAGTTCTTACAGTAGTGCAGAAAATCGATTATATATATATATATATATATATATATATATATATATATATATATATATATAAGGTAAGATATTTGTGTGTGTGTCCGTTTATCTGTCCGTATGTTCTTTATACAAATCCACAATTTTATCCGATTCCCACCAAACTTCACACAAATATTCTTTAGGCTGAGTTTGAGCTCCAGGACCATGAATTAGTTTTAAAGCTTTTATTACACCCGAGCAACGCCGGGCTATACTGCTAGTTTTTAATAAAATCGGTCCATACTTACGGATAATCTTTCGCGTATTATAATTGAAAGATGTCAGAAACCGTAATTTTAACAGATGATTTTATTATTCCTTTCTCAATTTACCCAAGTACTTTCAATCTCTTTCCGAGATCAACTTCAGCGGTGTGAGTTTTTGTAACAAAAATAACCACCAAATCTGTGTTGCCGAAAATTACTGTAATTTTTTTTCTGTTTCAAATAAAACAGTTGACAAATTGATAGCGTTCATTAGAACGTGATAATTATCCAAAATGGAATTTTTTTATATGTTTAATGTCATACGCGCAAATACCCTTGGGAAAGGTATTAATCCGTCTCTTCCTTCAAGTTATGGGCTAAAGAGCAGGACAGATTGGGTTTTATAGCCTTGGTCGGCAACCAGTCTACCGCAGAAAGCAATGTCAACCTACTGCGGGATAATGTTCTGCCCAGTCAGTCATGTCTATTTCGAGACATGATCGCCCAAGCGTGTATCACGTATGGCACTTAACTGACTGAATATAATAGTTGGAATAATGATTAAGGCTTCTACTGGTCATAAAGTGGGGGATCAGTTTATTACTTCATAACAATAGGAAACCGATCCCCCACTAATTACTACATAATAATATAATAGATTTCTTTTCCCTTTACCTATGAGTCAAATAACAGGACAGATTGGGTTCTATAGCCTTGGCTGGCAACCAGTCTACCGCAGAAAGCAATGTCAACCTACTGCGGGATAATCTTCTGCCCAGTCAGTCATGTCTCTTTCGAGACATGATCGCCCAAGCGTGTATCACGTATGGCACTTAACTGACTGAATGTCATGATCAAGAACGTGTTAAGGCATGAAAAAACTGTTCTTTTTACAAACATTTTAGGACATTACTACAGTACTCATAGCTGATTCTATTAATTGACGACTTAAGTTGTTTTTTTTTATGAATATTGCCTCGAAATCTGTAGTTTTTTTGTTTGTTTTTCTGGTGTAGGATAGAAAAACAATTCCCTTTACATTTTTTTGTACGAGGTCAAAAGATATTAAAAAAGAATAACGGTTCTTTTAAGAAGAAAGAGAAGATCTAAAAATAAGATGAGAAATCAAGAAAAAGAAAAGAAAGAGGAAACGGAAATAAAAAAACAATTATTACCACCATCATTATTTATCTGACTAGATATAGTTCTTTAAATATCGAAACAAAATGTACAGTTTTGTCGTTTTTCACATGATCTAACGTTATATATATATTGAAATTATTTGTTTAAACATTATTTTTAATTGTATTCGAGTTGATAATCAGTTTTTAACAATACATTATATTGATATATATAAAATCAAGCCTATGTAACAAAATTTTCGATTCTAAGCAAATAACCATCTCTGCTCTGAAATGTATCGTAATGTCAACAAATGTAAACATACGTTACGGAAAATCCCGAAGATTAACAAAATGGTTGTAATAACCGACATATTGAAATTATTTGTTTAAACATTATTTTTAATTCGGCAGGTTACGAACCTGTGACCCCTATCAACATAGGGGAAGCCATCAATTGATCAATTGGTCGCAGGTTCGAATCCTGCCAAATGACACACATTTTCGTAACAAAAATTTGTCGTAAATTATCAGGACGGTAGAAACAAATATATAAATATACTGTTTGATTAAAAACAGAATATCTACGCAAATACGAGTATCGATTAAAAATAATGTTTAAAGAAATAATTGCAATATGTCGGTTGTAAAACCATTTCGTTAATCTTCAGGATTTTCCATGATATATATATATATATATATATCACGTACCCAAAGAAAAGTGGAAATGTTTTTGTTTTTTTTTATGACAACGCGTGTCATCTCCAGTGCACATAATCAGATGGCAATATGAAATTAGGTTGTACGTGTACAAGAAGAAGTTCTTTGGTAAATTTGGCACTGACTGGACCTTTTAAAAGCAAGAGGGGCAGAATAAAACAACAAGTAACCTACCTACGGAGCTTGTGTAAATGGGTGGCTGTAACTTGACGGGTATGTATAATAAAAAGACAAACATTGCCAAGAGCTACAAAGAATAGGACGTTGTAGAGAGACATGTCATGAAGGAGTTTAGATAAAGTTCTATAGCCTTGGATGGCAACCAGTCTACCGCAGAAAGCAATGACAACCTACTGCGGGATATCCTTTTGCCCAGTTAGTTATGTCTCTATCGAGACATGATCACCCAAAGCATGTATCACGTATGACACTTAATTGACTGACTGAATATAATAGTTGGAATCAGAATTAAGGCTTTTAGTGGGCATAAAGTAGTAGATCAGTTTTATATAGTTATGAAGTAATAAACTGATCCCCCACTAATTACTGCTTAATAATATAATACATCAATTTTCTCTCTGGCTATGAGTCAAATAACAGGACAGATTGGGTTCTATAGCCTTGGTTGGCAACCAGTCTACCACAGAAAGCAATGGCAACCTAATGCGGGATAATCTGCTGCCCAGTCAGTCATGTCTCTTTCGAGACATGATCGCCTAAGCCAGTATCACGTATGGCACTTAACTGACTGACGGACCCATCAAGGTTCTGTCATCCATGTACACAATCTCGTTAGATAGGTTAATCACGGTTTCCCTAAACCCCTTCAGGACATGTCTCTTCACAACGTCCCATCCTTTGTAGCTTTTAGTAATGACTATATAAAGTTTTAAAATGGCAACTCGATTCCATTATGAAATTCTTCCAATATTCGTGGTGACGTTAAATATTGAAGACTTTTTGCGAAACACTGCAAAATGGTAAAAGACAAAATGCCAGGCTGAAAAATAATAATCCAAAGTTATTTATAAATGGAACTTTGTCTGTGTGTGTGTATGTGTGTCTGTGTGTGTGTGTGTGTGTCCTTTACCTATAGACTCCGAAACGGCTGAACCGATTTTCTTGAAAATTTACACAGTTGTACTATAAGCGTCTGCGAATGTTCTTAACTAGGTTTTGTGTCGAGGTACCCCGAAAAATATCCAAAATCTATAACCGAAAAAATCGGATTATAGAAGGAGTGGTCCGATTTTAACCAAGACATAAGAAACGATATTCATAAGTTTCAAGGTTGCAGTTCTTACAATAGTGCAGAAAATCGATAATATACCCCGGATATAAGAGACCCGGATATAAGAGAAACTCATATATAAGAGAAATTTTCTCTGGTCCCAAATTAGAGCCTGTGGTAATTTATATAAAACAGACCAAACCCGGATATAATTAAAAACCGGATATAAGATAACTTTTATCCGGTCCCGACAACTCTCTTATGTCAGGGTTACACTGATATATATAAAAGGCAATATGTTTGTGTGTGTGTCTGTTTATTTGCCTGTATGTCTGTATTTTTTCAGCTCTTTTATTTTAGTTTTTGCTTCGGGTTTGGTTCTAAGTAGGTATAATTGTAATTCTTAGTCTCAGCCATGATACCATTTACTCAGAGGACTTATTTTGTCTTCAAAATTCAGTTTATGATGAGAAAAAAATTATTTGATATCGATACTAGGAAATCAAAATTTGATTTACATCCATTCATTTTTCTTTCAGTCTACGGTTTCGCTTTAACTGGAAACAACTATTGCTTTTTAGTCTTTCGTGCCAACGTCCAAAAAGTCTGAGCTCCAGGACCATGGATTAGTTTTAAAGCTTTCATTTCACTCGAGTAACGTCAGGATATGTTGCTAGTAAACAGTAAACGAAAAATAAGTTTATGATGAGGGAATTATTTAAGGGCTAAGATATATTTGTTTGAATTGTTGTCTTCGAGACAGTCAGTTCGATGTTTGAAGAAAACGAGAGAATGTCGCTTACGCAGGAGGTTAAAGACGAAAAAAGCAGGGCGTTGCCGGAAAATTCTTGATTGATAATCATGAAAACGTTACGTGAACTGCAAAGGCTACGTGCATGGCAGGAGGTGATCCGTGTGTAGAATTTTTAATGAGGTCGTCACGGACGCTGCTGTGATGTTAAGTAAGAATCGACTGTTAATTTGAAGATATCCAGACAGATATGAAGTTAGAAACAGATAAAAATCAAATTTAGGAAGTGAGAGGGTAGGACAAACCTGGAATAAGGACAGATGAGCCATCATACCATCAAATGACAGTTTAACATTTAATACCTTCTCGTCAAAAGTTAATTGTGAATTCTCGTTTCAAAGATGAAAAAGAAAGGAAAGGTAATTGAAAAAAAAAGTCTTCTTTTTTTTGTTGTTAAATACTAGAATTTTTGGTAACCCTCTGACGCCTCTTGAAACCCCAAAGATATTTCGTATTAGTGAAGTTGTTGCTAACATTTGTGTCAAGATATAAAAACTCAACGTTTGGTTTAATTTTGCATACCAATCGATGAAATCTGAATAAGCTGATTTGTTTGAAAAAATCAGTTAAGTACCATACATGAAACACGCGTGGGCGATCATGTCTCGAAAGAGACATGACTGACTGTGCAGAAGATTATCCTGGAGTAGGTTGCCATTATTTTCTGCGGTAAACTGGTTGCCAGCCAAGGCTATAGAACCCAGTCTGTCCTGTCATTTGACCCAAAGCTATATGGAGAAGAGATGTATTATATTACTAAGTAGCAATTAGTGGGGGATCAGTTTATTAATTCAAAACAATATAAAATGACCCCCCAACTTTATGCCCGGCCCAGTAGAAAGATTCATCATGTTTCCAACTATTATATTGAGTCAGTCAGTTAAGTGCCATACTTCATACACGCTTTGGGCGATCATGTCTCGAAAGAGACATAACTGATTGGGCAGAAGATTATCCTGGAATAGATTGCCATTACTTTCTGCGGGTAAACTGGTTGCCAGCCAAGGCTATAAAACCCAATCTCTCCTGTCATTTGACTCAAAGCTATATGGGGAAGAGATGTATTATATTATTAAGTAGCTATTAATGGGGGATCAGTTTATAACTTCAAAACATATGAAATGATCCCCCACTTTATGTCCAGTAGTAAGATTCATCTTGTTTCTAACTATTATATTCAGTCAGTTAGTTAAGTGCCATACGTGATACACGCTTTGGGCGATTATGTCTCGAAAGAGACATGACTGACTGGGCAGAAGATTATCCCGCAGTAGGTTGCCATTACTTTCTGCGGTAGACTGGTTGCCAGCCAAGGCTATCGAACCCAATCTGTTCTGTTTTTTAACCCATAACTGGACGGAAGTGACGGATTAATACCTTTCCGAAAGATATTTGTGACCAAATGAATGCAATGAATTCAACTGGGATTCGAGCTCGGCTCCACGATTTCTCTTTCGGAGCCAAAATCTACTGTACAACAACGCACATCCGCGTTTAGAAAAAATACTTTGACAAAAACCCTACTTCGGGGTTTAATAATTTTTTAAGTTTAATTTTATAGGACTTCATGTTAAACAATATTAAATTTTTTTTTCTTTTTTATTAATCTTAAGACTTCTTACTCTTGATTGTGCAACATTCAACTGGCCATGTATAAATATTTCTATCTGAAATCAAAGTCTAAGTTTGAAAGCGTTTGGACTTGTAATTTGTTTGTTGTCTTTAAAACGCAGGTTGAACTAGAAATTGTATTCTCGTATATACAAACGTAACCCTAACCCTAACCCTAAACCCTAAACCCTAACCCTAACCCTAACCCTAACCCTAACCCTAAACCCTAACCCTAACCCTAACCAAGAAAAATTACGGAAAAATAATATAATGCCGACCCCTTTTTCATTATTTTCATCTCATGTGGTCGTCACTGATGAAGTCTCCATTGCTTAACCATCTCGTTTCGCATATGCGTAAAATGTTTATATTCAATCTAGTCATCTTCTTCTTCAACAGTCGCAGGATAACGGTCCGGTGACACCTGTCGCTCAAGTCTGTCCATTCAGGGCGAGGGATAAATTCTGAGGGAATTTGTTCCCTTAACACCGTTAATGAAATACTTTGACAAAAACTCTAATTCGCGGTTTAATAGTTTCTTTAATCTAATTTAATTTTATAGAACTTCATGTTAAACAATATTTTTTAAGAAAATTTCTTTTTCTTTTTAACAGCGAAAATAAATTCTTAATATTTCTTTCTCTTGAGCATGCAACTGGCCGTGAGTAAATATTTATATCTGGAGCCAAATCCAAACTTTTTGAATCTTTGGCTTTGTGATTTGTTTACTGTTTTCCCAAACGCAGGATGATCTGGAATATGGATTTTTCTATACATAAAAATTTATAGAAAAATACGCAAAAAACAATATTGCATTTTTTTATTAAATTAGTATTTTTTATTAGACTTCATGTTAAACAATATTTTTTAAGAAAATTTATTTTTTTCCTTTTTAACAGCGAAAATAAATTCTTAATATTTCTTACTCTTGAGCATGCAACATACAATTGGCCATGCGTAAATATTTCTTTCTGTAGATAAAT
>JBBBDQ010002003.1:1515000-1540000 GCA_037127315.1 Ascarosepion bandense | reverse complement strand
TAGCGGTCGGAGAAACGTAAATAGAGTGTATACAATCTGTGTTCATAAACTAGCAGTATAGCCCGGCGTTGCTCGGGTGTAATGAAAGCTTTAAAACTAATCCATGGTTCTGGAGCTCAGACACTTTAGACGTTGGCACGAAAGACTAAAAAGTTTACAGTTAAAGCGAAACCGTTGACTGAAAGAAAAATAAATGAATGGAAGTCAAATTTTGATTTCCTGGTATATATATATATATATATATATATATATATATATATATATATATATATATTATCGATTTTCTGCACTATTGTAAGAACTGCAACCTTGAAACTTCTGAATATCGTTTCTTATGTCTTTGTCTATCAGTGTATCAAATTTGATTAAAATCGGACCACTCCTTTTATAACCCGATTTTTTCGATTATCGATTTTCGATATTTATCAGGTGTACCTCGACACGAAACCTAGCTAAGAACACTCGCAGACGCTTATAGTACAACTGTGTAAATTTTCAAGAAAATCGGTTCAGCCGTTTCGGAGTCTATAGGCAACGGACACACACACACACACACACACACACACACACACACACACACACGCACACACACACACGCACAGAGACAAAGTTCCATTTATAAGTAAGTTCAGATTCTCATTTTAGTTTATACATATATATATAATTTTGAAAAAGTTTAGAAATTTCTTTTCTAAATTTTTTCTAAATTATATTACACTTTTAATATTAATATGTAAATTTAACATTGAGTTTTTTGAGTTCGTTTCTAGCGGAATTCACCCAACTTATATACCAAGTATTCTACGTTATATATATATATATATATATATATATATGTTGTGGAGTAGTTTTTCGCACTGAAGTTTATAATCGTGCTATGTATGTTGCTAATCGACTTAACGCATCCAAAATTTTAGTAACTTGGTAATCTTCCACTAAAAGCTGACTCATAATTATACTGCTAACTGTCTAGTAGTTCTACTGAACTCCAATAGAAGTCTAAAGACCTCTCATGAAATTCCCAAGTACTTCCTGTTAACTCTTATTAACAGGGACAGTCCATTATCTGAGGAATAGGCGTGTTTCCTCATAACAATATATATATATATATATATATATATATATATATAGGTATGTGTAATGTGTGTCTAGATAATTTATAATTTAATTGGAAAATACAAAAGGGTCTTGGGTTTTCTTACCTCGAACTTTTTTGAGTGCTAAGAGATAAATGCTACTATTACAGCCTGAAAAATGAAAAGATGAGGAAATTTTCATTGACGCACGTATTAACGACCTCTTTGTGTGAACTGCTTGTCTGACAGAGAGAACATGACTTATTTGTGTGTGTAGAAGAAATAAGTAAGTTCGAATCTCATTGTTTAGAATGAGTGAATTCATGATAATTATAATTGTTATAATTATTTTATTACAGAAACTAAAATTGATTTTTATCTATTTATTTTACGGGCACGAAACATATTAAACTCAATTAGAAATACGACGAAGAGTGAAATGATAGGGTTACTGTCTTTGCGCATATGGGTACTGTTAATTTAAGGAGATTTTCTAAGTACAGCTTAGATATGGCACTAAGCCGAAAGTATGGGACACCCGGTAAGGTTCGAACTCACTACTCAATTGTAATCGTTCTAGCAAGACAAGATTGCTTAACCATTACACCATCTCGTGGTGCCCTGGGTACTATCTTATATTAAATCCCAAACGAATCCAGTGTACGGATGTTAGTTGGTTAACTGAAGACATAGGTATTCACAAAAATTATGATGTTATATTGAAATGAAAGAAGCTAAGACAATGATCATGAGGACATCATAAAAATTCAAGAGGTAGAATTAGTACCAAACACTTCAAAATCCTCGGTATATTGATTAGTTTTTTCATCATCATATCGCCCCAAGCAAGGTATTTTACTGCCACAGTTTTGCAGAGGGTTACATAGCAGGAAAGTTATGAGAAACAGTGACAGGTTATAGGGGGTGTCAGGAAGTGGGTAAGAGAAGGATGAATGTGCTCATAAAGTCGGGGATCAATCTATATATTGATTGAAATGCAGAACTCATCCCACACTTCATATCTACATTATAATAGTATAGAATTTTTTTTTTATAATCATATCGCCTCAAGCAAGGTATTTTACTGCCACTGTTTTGCAGGGGGTTACATAAGAGGAAAATTATGAGAAAGAGTGACAGGCTATAGAGGGTGTCAGGAAGTGAGTAAGGGAAAGATGAGAATACTGATGAGAGTGGAGTGGACGGAGAAAGGAGCATGACAGAGAGCTCTTAAATCTAGAATTTAAATATATAGAAACTAAAGTTGCCACAAAGTGAGGGATCAGCTTATATATTGATTACAATCCTGAATTAACCCCCCACTTTATACCCACATCATGATTTTTTTAATTTTTTTATAATCATATCGCCTCAAGCAAGGCATTTTACTGCCACTGTTTTGCAGGGGGTTACATAGGGGAAAGTTATGAGAAAGAGTGACAGGTTATAGGGGGTGTCAGGAAGTGAGTAAGTGAAGGATGATATTGATAAGAGTGGAGTGGACGGAGAAAGGAACATGAAACAGAGCTCTTAAATATAGAATATAAATACATAGAAACTAACATTGCCACAAATTGAGGGATCAGTTTATATATTGATTTAATCTAGAATTGAGCCCCCACACTTTATACACACATCATGATTTTTTTTTTAGATATACATATATAATCATATCGCCCCAAGCAAGGCATTTTACTGCCACTGTTGTGCAGGGGGTTACAAAGGAGGAAAGTTATGAGAAAGAGTGACAGGTTATAGGGGGTGTCAGGAAGTGGGTATGAGAAAGATGAGTGTGGCCATAAAGTGGAGGATCAATATATATACTGATGAGAGAAGAGTGGATGGAGAAAGGAGCATGAAAGAGAGTTATAATAAATTTAGTATTGTGTAGGCAACTGAACATAGACTAGGCTGCGCTAGGGGTAGTTTCATCCAACACTGCAAATTACTACAAAATTAGGAAGATTTGTATTATAAAACTAGCATTAACCCAAAGAAAAAAGAAATTAGCTTCTCCTAGGTGTTGGCAGGTTTTCGTCTTTTAATATCCACGATAAATCGGAGAGCCCAGTTCGAATTTCAGCGGGATTTTTTTTTTAATCATATCACCCCGAGCAAGGCGGTAACGCCACTGATGTGCAGGGGGCTACGTAGGAGTGAAAAGATTGGAAAAGAGAAAGCCGGAAACCACATCCTAAACAGGGAACAAGGGATGAGCCTCTTCACCTGTTTAAAAAGAAAAGAGAGAAAAGATTGGAAAAGAGAAAGCCGGAAACCACATCTTAAGCAGGGAACAAAGGATGAGCCTCTTCACCTGTTCAATAGACATGGGTGGAGTGTGAACCGGGAGATAGTTTAGTCTATCTACTCCAATTGAAAAAAAAAAAAAAGAAAAGTGAAAAGATTGGAAAAGAGAAAGCCGGAAACCACATCCTAAACAGGGAACAAGGAATGAGCCTCTACACCTGTTCAATAGACATGGGTGGAGTGTGAACCGGGCGATAGTTTAGTCTATCTACTCCAATTGAAAAAAAAAGAAAAGAAAAGTGAAAAGATTGGAAAAGAGAAAGCCGGAAACCACATCAAAACAGGGAACAAGAGATGAGCCTCTTTACCTGTTCAGTTGAACCGGGTGATAGTTTAGTCTAGCTACTCCAATTGTTTAGTCTATCTACTTCAATTCGTTGGGAAAGGCATATCGTCTCCCTTCAGCTATGGGTTGAACAGCAGGACAGATTGTGTTCTATAGCCTTGGATGGCTACCAGTCTACCGCAGAAAATAATGGCAATCTACTGCGAGGAAATCTTCTACCCAGTCAGATATATATTTCAAGACATGCTCACCCAAGCGTGTATTACAGAAGGCACTTAAGAGTTGGAAATATGAGCAGATTTACCACTGGGCATAAAGTGAGAGGATTGTTTTTTTATTGTCATGAAGTATTAAACTGATCCCCC
Organism: Ascarosepion bandense; assembly: GCA_037127315.1. Classification (NCBI taxonomy): domain Eukaryota; kingdom Metazoa; phylum Mollusca; class Cephalopoda; order Sepiida; family Sepiidae; genus Ascarosepion; species Ascarosepion bandense. Next base: position 1,535,966 of record JBBBDQ010002003.1, on the reverse strand, counting down.
ACTAATTACTACTTATTAATATAATAATCTAATCTAAATCTATCTAAACTTATTTATAGATGGAATTTTGTCTGTGTGTGAAAATCGGTTCAGCCGTTTCGGAGTCTATAGGTAACGGACACACACGTCCGTTACCTATAGACGCCGAAACGGCTGAACCGATTTTCTTGAAAATTTACATAGTTGTACTATAAGCGTCTGCGAGTGTTCTTAGCTAGGTTTTGTATCTAGGTACTCCCGATAAATGTCGAAAATCGATAATCGAAAAAATCGGTTTATAAAAGGAGTGGTCCGATTTTAATCACATTTGATACACTCATAGACAAAGACATAAGAAACGATATTCAGAAGTTTCAAGGTTGCAGTTCTTACAATAGTGCAGAAAATCGATAATATGTATATAAAATTCAAGATCTTTGTGTGTATGTCTGTTTATCTGCCTGTATGTCTGTATATTTTCAGCCCTTTTATTTTAATTTTTTGCTTCAGGTTTGGCTCTAAGTAGGTATAATTGTAGTTCTTAGTCTCAGTCATGATACCATTTACTCAGACGACTTATTTAGCCTTCAAAATTCAGTTTACGACGAAAAAAACTTATTTAATATCGATACTAGGAAATCAAAATTTGACTTATATCCATTCATTTTTCTTTCAGTCTACGGTTTCGCTTTAACTGGAAACAATTATTGCTTTTTAGTCTTTCGTGCCAACGTCCAAAGAGTCTGAGCTCTAGGACCATGGATTAGTTTTAAAGCTTTCATTACACCCGAGCAACGCCGGGCTATACTGCTAGTATAGTATAATTACACTTTTCGCACTTCAGCTGTATAGCAGAATGTAATGTCAACCTACTGCATGAAAATCTTCTGCCCAGTCAGTCATGTCTCTTTCGAGACATGATCGCCCAAGCGTGTATCACGTATGGCATTTAACTGACTGATGTCGGACAAGTTAATTGAAATAGCGCCTAAAAATAGGAATATTCATCACGTCTTATAACTGAGTGACAAATGACACACTGCGTAGTATCCACAGTTAAACACCCGAGGCGACTTGAACGATTATGGCACAAACAGAGGAATGTGATGATTTTGTTGTAAAATCCTATCCACTGAGATTTTCATAAAAACTTCGTCGAGCGGCATTTTTTATTCCGCCATTTGCACGTCCACCGATAACGACTTCTTTAATGTCACATTTAAGGGAATCAGCATTGATAGGACCGTAAAAAGAAATAAGCGGAGAAAAGGGACACTAATTTGCAATCATGGTAACCATTCGTTTGAGCAATGATAGCCATTTTAGCAACATAACAGCAGTTACCGTCACGCGAGAAAAAAGAAAAACCTAAACAAGAAGCAAGGCCAACGAAATAGAAGACAATAAACCTCTTAGTTGAAAAATAAATGACTTCTAACACAGTATCCTTTTAAAAAACATTTTTTTCTATTTCTTTCAAACTATCTTTTTTTCTTTTTCCAAGCGCAATATATTTTCACTGCACCGTCATCCACCAATGTAACAACGATGAATGTCCCCTGAGGAGAGAGTACAAAACTTGATAACACCGAGTCAAAGGTAGTTATATTTAAGTCTTCGTTTAACAGTCAGATGGTAGTTTACCACGAAATACACAATGCAGTTATTTATAAGAGGAGGTACAATTAATGCATGCAAGATTTCACAGGTCTAACATTATTCATTAAGCGTCAGCCTAAGAACTTTTCCGCCCACCCTCGTACCTGGTGAGAAACAATGCAGTTGTTAATAAGAAGAGTTGAAATTAATGTATTCAAGATTTCAAGGGTCTAGCGTTACTCCTTCATTGTCAGCCTATGAGACTTTCAGCCCACCCTCGTATCTGGAATGAAACAATTGAGTCATTAGTAAAAAGATTTACAATTAATACATGCAATATTTCACAACTCGACTGATACTCCTTCATAGTCAGCCTATGAGACTTTCAGCCCACCCTCGTACCTGGAATGAAACAATTGAGTCATTAGTAAAAAGATTTAAAATTAATACATGCAGTATTTCACAACTCGACTGATACTCCTTCATAGTCAGCCTATGAGACTTTCAGCCCACCCTCGTACCTGGAATGAAACAATTGAGTCATTGATAAAAAGATTTAAAATTAATACATGCAGTATTTCACAACTCGACTGATACTCCTTCATAGTCAGCCTATGAGTATTTCAGCCCACCCTCGTACCTGGAATGAAACAAGTGAGTCATTAATAAAAAGATTTAAAATTAATACATGCAATATTTCACAACTCGACTGATACTCCTTCATAGTCAGCCTATGAGACTTTCAGCCCACCCTCGTACCTGGAATGAAACAATTGAGTCATTGATAAAAAGATTTAAAATTAATACATGCAGTATTTCACAACTCGACTGATACTCCTTCATAGTCAGCCTATGAGACTTTCAGCCCACCCTCGTACCTGGAATGAAACAATTGAGTCATTAGTAAAAAGATTTAAAATTACTACATGCAATATTTCACAACTCGACTGATACTCCTTCATAGTCAGCCTATGAGACTTTCAGCCCACCCTCGTACCTGGAATGAAACAATTGAGTCATTGATAAAAAGATTTAAAATTAATACATGCAGTATTTCACAACTCGACTGATACTCCTTCATAGTCAGCCTATGAGACTTTCAGCCCACCCTCGTACCTGGAATGAAACAATTGAGTCATTAATAAAAAGATTTAAAATTAATACATGCAGTATTTCACAACTCGACTGATACTCCTTCATAGTCAGCCTATGAGACTTTCAGCCCACCCTCGTGCCTGGAATGAAACAAGTGAGTCATTAATAAAAAGATTTAAAATTAATACATGCAATATTTCACAACTCGACTGATACTCCTTCATAGTCAGCCTATGAGACTTTCAGCCCACCCTCGTACCTGGAATGAAACAATTGAGTCATTGATAAAAAGATTTAAAATTAATACATGCAGTATTTCACAACTCGACTGATACTCCTTCATAGTCAGCCTATGAGACTTTCAGCCCACCCTCGTGCCTGGAATGAAACAAGTGAGTCATTAATAAAAAGATTTAAAATTAATACATGCAATATTTCACAACTCGACTGATACTCCTTCATAGTCAGCCTATGAGACTTTCAGCCCACCCTCGTACCTGGAACGAAACAATTGAGTCATTAATAAAAAGATTTAAAATTAATACATGCAATATTTCACAACTCGACCGACAATTCCTTCATAGTCAGCCTATGAGACTTTCAGTCCAGCCACATGAAAAAATGTCACATCCAAATCCAGGGCCATTACCTTGTTGGTGAAAAAATCTCATCTTAGTTGGCGTTCACTATTCCTTATCTCTGGCTATACTGAACAATTAGGTGCCGTGGTATCGGGTAAGATTGTCACACTATCTTGCCTTTTACCACGTTTTAGTTCTTTCTCAATGTCTTGGTGTTCAGTTTTCCCCTGAGACGAGAGATGTGGCCAGCCAGTTTATGCTTGCTCTTATTGATGTTGTTCTTCCACTATGTCCTTCACTCCAATACAGCTACTGGTCTTCCTATTATGTAAAGTAATGCCGAGCAGGATTCCTGTTGGGTCGTTGTAAGAATATGGTGATGTTAATTACTCATGCCTCACCTTTCATAATAGACAATAGTCCGAATAATGTAAATACTGTAAATACTACCTCATCTCAGAAATATAGACAAATAGAATGATCTATTATTAAACGTTGTACAAATGGCAACAAAGATGAGGACAATAGTCCGAATAATGTAAATACTGTAAATACTACCTTATCTCAGAAATATAGACCAATAGAATGATCTATTATTAAACGTCGTACAAATGGTAACAAAGATGAGGACAATAGTTTTCAATTGGAAAATTTAAGTGGAGGAATGTGGTAAATCTCTGTGTAGAGAAACTATGTGAGAAGGGGGAATTTGAGGTGAAAAAATGCAATTTTTGGTACTCACACCCGTGTTCATATTGTTCCAGTTAATATATTTGCATATTTACAAGCTGTCATTATTTCAGATCTCTCATTTAACAAGTTGCTTTGCTCCGGATATAACATAATCGACGGATTTTTTCCTTGACACAACTTGCATATAATATTTCCAAAACTATGGCTTTTCTTTTTCAAATGCTCCGACATATATCCAGGGCTTCATCTGTTTCTGTTTTTAACTTCCACACATGTCAATTCATACTTGGTTTGTAACCTGCCAACTTAAATGATGATCGATGGTTATACCATCTTTACTTAACGCTGCCTACTGTAAACCCAAAATAAATTTGTCTGTGCATTTTCCATTCTTCAAGTCTGCATTGCAGACTTCCCGTTAAGTATATATATATATATATATTATGTTTTAGAACATGTACATAATTTCTTCTATATATGTCCTCTTCCCTACAATCATATGGTTGTTTCAGTGTTTGGATTTAAACACTTCTTCGGCGGAAATAAAGGTTTGGAATCATTCTCTGTTTATATTTGGTTCGTTGTTGTCGTGGGGGTTGGTTGGGGTTATTGGTAATTAAGTGAATATATATATATATATATATATATATATATATATATATATATTATAAATTATGTTTTAGAACATGTACATAATTTCTTGTATATATGTCCTCTTCCCAACAATCATATGGTTGTTTCAGTGTTTGGATTTAAACACTTCTTCGGGGGAAATAAAGGTTTGGAATCATTCTCTGTCTATATTTGGTTCGTTGTTGTCGTGGGGGTTGGTTGCCTGCTCTATACATCATATATCGAGCACTGTTTTAAATTAATATTTTGGACGGAAAAAATTTTTCTTTTTTCTCTCCTCATTCTATACTCACTCGGATATATATATATATATATATATATATATATATATATATATATATATATATATCCGTTCATACGCACTGATTGTTATTTTTAAAATTGCACATGAGACTAGTTATATCATCATTCCGCACACTATCTTTATTGGAATTATTGCATGTAGCAACAATAGTCTATATGCTGGAGTATTTTTTTTAAAGCCGTATAATATTAGCAATATTATGCACAAATAATGTCAGACAGAAAATGTAGCGATTATATCCATAGTAAGAGAATTTCTTAAATGAGAGATCTGAAATCATGACATCTTTCAAACATGCAAAAAATATCAACTAGAAAATTATGAACCCAGATGAAAGTACCAAAAATAATTTCTTTGTTTTTTCACCCTTTCAACCCTTTTATTAAAAAAAAAAATGAGTCATTATATTTAATTTTTTTCCGACGTTTTAAGAATTCATTTGGTCAACAAAAAAACGTGAATATTTTTCCCCGTAATTTTGACATAAAAGAAATATATATATATAAAAAGGGATTTTCAAACAAAAACAAAATATGTAAAATAAAAAGTGGCATCTTCTCCTACTACAAAAATGTTCTGAGTTGCCCGGGCAACGCCGGGCTATGATGCTAGTATAAGACAAATTAATGATTATTGAGAAAATTATGGAGTGGCAGTTAAATAATATGCTTGGAGGTGTATCAGTATTGTTCAATCAAAAATGAGAATTAGTTTGATCTATGAAGTTAAAGATTTAAGGAAACAGAGAAGCCTAAGTTTAAATGATGATACTTTTAATTTTGTTTGGATAAGATACATAGTGGGACCATACATTATTTAAATGGGTAGACAACTGTTTTTAACAGCAGGTTGGCTTTTAGGTTTGTTTGTATTTTAACACTAAGAACATTTTAAGCTGCATTGGTATTTGAATTTAGCAACCTTAAAAATACTTACGGCTATATCGTGTTGAATACCTCGGTTCTCGTCCGATCACCGAAGTTAAGCAACATCAAGCCTAGTCTGTACTTAGATGGGTGACCATTTGGGAATACTAGGTGCTGTAAACGTAGAGACCAAGAGTGGTCCACCGGTTTGAGGGGTTTGGCGCAGAGCTAACAACCCTGTTCCATAAAAAAACAGCTTGTTACGGAAACAGTAAAAAAAGTTGCTGCCCTCCACACCATGTGGTGTCATGGATGAGATGATGGAAATTGATACTGAGCATCAGGAAGAAACAACTGAAGTTCCTGAGATATGCACTGAGGAAGGAGAGCTTGGAGAACCTGATACTGACTGGACAGATAGAAGGAAAAAGAGACAGAGGAAGGCAGCGGATAACATATCTGCAGGGCCTGATCAGGTGGTTGACGGAACAGGGGTTGACAGGAGTAACGGGAGCAAACATACTAGGAGCCACAAGGGATAGGGAGACGTGGAGAACCATGATCGCCTACGTCCTGAAAGGACAGGGCACATAGAAGAAGAAGAAGATGACCTGAAATAACTCCTACCGAAACCAAACATTCCTTTTTGCGTATTTCTGGAAGTTAAACGATACAAATTAAACTCCTAAAGTAAGATGGAAAATTCTGGAAAAAACAAGAATCTGTAAGTCGTTCTCTGACATCTGACCTCTATAATTGAATGAAAAGCAGCAGATTTTAAGGTTCCCTAAAAATAAAGTACTTCTGGATCCTAGGGATGAAAAATATATTTTCTGAAATTTACTTAATTAAAATTGTTCATTTATAATTTAAGCCTCAATATAACTTAAAAATTAAAAATTATTTTACAAAAATAAATTACCCACACAATACTTATTTGGTTTTCTATCTACAATATACCTTAGTATACCATAATTAATTATTTCTGATTTTAACCTAAACATTTCAGTTCCTTTAACTCATGAGGTACAACATAATCAAATAAAAAAAACCAACTAAATTCCAACCTACTGTTAAAAAAATTATTTTTTACCCATTTAAATGAGGTATGGTCCCACGAAGTATCGTTCCCAAACAAAATTAAAAAGTGTCATGTCTTGACATCAGGCTACTGTTTCATTTCGCGACCAAAATGTTCAACATCATCATTTATCTATCACACCCAAATGGTGCATAGGGCAGAAACTTTTTGTTGCTGTAACAAACTTTTTTTTACGGGGTAGGGTTGTTAGCCCCTGCACCCAACCCCCAAACCCGGAGGACCATTCTTGGTCCTTACGTTGACAGCACCTGGTATTCCCAAATGGTCACTCATTAAGTACTGACCAGGCTCGATATTGCTTAACTTCGGTGATCGGACGGGAACCGGTGTATTCAACACAATGTAGCCGTAGACCTTCACCTTCATCGTTTGACCTAATTCTCTTCTTTGGTTGAACAATACTGACACTCCTACAAGCATATTCTCTAACAACCGCGCATTAATTTTCTAAATAACCATGGATTCTTTTTATATTTTCTAAAATAAATTATTTTCACCATTTTATTTTTAAATATCACTTAAAGAAGAACAGTATTGCTCTGAAACGTAATTTTTTGTGTAGTGATATAATGATTTTATAAAATATTGTGATAACATAATTACAATACTAAGCTCTACTTTTTATTGAGAGCTCTTTATAAAAGCAAATGCATGAACAGAGGGGATTAATCTACCTGTTATTTTACTACCTTATACATTATATATATATATATATATATATATATGTATATATATATATATATATATATATATAAGAGATATTAACTATACTCGTGTCGAAGAAGGGAAAAATGGTTTAAAAAAACGAAAAAGTTAAGTACATGAACCTCAGTCAAAAGTGTTCGGACCGAGTCAGCACATAGCCCAAAGGTAAAACCCGGACACTCGTAATCAACTAACAAAAAAGTTCTCAATACTTAGGTAGAGCAGAATAAGTAAAGCAAACCTAGTGAGCCAGAAAGACCTACCAAGGTTTCACCTAAACGGATTCTCTCGTTAAAGCTAGCCCTGACTATCCGTTTAGGTGAAACCTAGGTAGGTCTGTCTGGCTCACTAGGTATACTTTACTTTATATATATATATATATATATATATATATATATTATAAATTATGTTTTAGAACATGTACATAATTTTTTCTATATATGTCCTTTTCTCTACAATCATATTGCTGTTTCAGGGCTATACTGCTAGTATATATATATATATATATATATATATATATATATATATATATACTAGGTGCGATTGTTAAATTTTCGCAATTATTTTATTATTTCAAATATTCTTTAAGCTGAGTCTGACCTCCAGGACCATGGATTAGTTTTAAATCTTTTTCATTACACCCGAGCAATGCTGGGCTATACTGCTAGTATATATATATATATATCCGAGTGAGTATAGAATGAGGAGAGAACTGAAAAACTTTTTTCCCGTCCAAAACATTAATTTAAAACAGTGCTCGATATATGATGTATAGAGCTGTGAATATTTATTATGAATTATGTTTTAGAACATGTTCATAATTTTTTCTATATATGTCCTCTTCTCTACAATCACATGGTTGTTTCAGTGTTTGGACTCAAACACATCATCGGGAGAATTAAAGAGTAAGTGTTTGGAATCATCCTCTGTTTATATTTGGTTCGTTGTTGTCGTGGGGGTTGGTTGGGGTTATTGATAATTAAGTGAATGTGTCTTTCGTTTTGATCGTTAGACTTTTGAAGAACCTGGTGTGTATGTGTGAAATTGTTGATTAATTCTGTTGGAATGTATGTTTTATCGGTCGGGTATATCTGTTAATGGTTTTATCGGTCGGGTATATCTTTTGGTTAGAATTTCTAAGAGAACGGCATGTGGAGTGGTCAGTTTTATGGTTGGCTATCGTTTAATTGATTTATGTCTGTTGTTAGCGGACCTAATTCATGTATTTACTTTGATCCTGTGGCTAGGTTTTCACTTTGGGGTTTCTTAGATAGAAGTTAGGCGTGATAGGGGTGGGGTGTTTTTTCTTTCCAATTTTGATTTTTTCGGTATGGAATATTTGGAGTTTGGAGTATTATTGTATTTAGGTGAAGTTATTTCAATAAATCTAAACTAGCATTTTATCAGTTTTTTGTATAAAGTTGTATGTTTAATCTTAATTTTAAGTTTAGAGGATCGGTTTTTTCTTTTAATTTTTTTTTTATATTCTTTTTTCTATAAATTATCGTTTGGAATCCTATTTATTTCTTTTAATTTTTTATATATTTTATTTATTTAGATGTTTTTGTGGGTATTAGATCTTGCTTTAAGGATTTATTAGATCGATTTTTTCTATAGCATTTTTAATCTTTTATAATAAGAATATCTAATCAAACTGTTAGTATTTCTTAGCATGATTGTAGGGTTAGTTTCCCTAATGTGCTTGTAGTTTACTGTGGTTCCGTGTCTCTGATTTAAGAGCTTGTTACTATTTATATATTTAAGGATCTCTATTTTTTCTTGAAGACAAAGAAAGCTTGGTTCTTTTATAGATTTTGCTGTTCTTGTTTTTTTGAGGACTTTCCATTTGACATTAGGTGTTTTATTTTCGTCTTTTAATTTCCAAAAGTATTTGGAGAGAGATATCATGTTTTGTTTTTCTTTGTTATTGAAGGATGAGAGGTGATTGTAAAAGCGCTTTTTAAATACGTTTATGGTTTTCCCAATATATATTTTTTCATCTTTAGGATTTTCTAAGGATGAAATCGAACACATATATATCAGAGATTTCGTCAGACATTTATTAGCCATGGGGCATTGGTTGGGGTTTCTACAGTTACAGAGGTTGTTATCATGGGACGGACTTTTCTTTTTTCTGTGTATTTTTAATATTTTGGTGTTATGCATTTTGATTATTTTTTCTATATTATTGGAACAGCTATATTTTATGGTATTTTTATTAAAGATTTTGCTCAGAGAGTTATTTTTGGGAAAGTGCTTCTCTACTAATTTAAGAAATTTATGTCCCAGCTTGAAATTAACTGATTGGTTGAATGGAGGGTTATACCATATTATTTTCCTGCTTCTATTTTTGCTTTTTGGACTTTTGAATTTTTCCACAAAACTGATTTTTGATGATTTATACCCGCTAAAGGATTATTAAGGATTCTATTATAAATTACCTTGTGCTTCTCAAATATCTCTTTGTTGGATGAGTGTGTTTTAATGCGACGTTCAACTGATGATGGGATGTGCTTAATAATGGATGGTGGGTGATTTATATATGGTTTATACATGGTGGGTGATTAGAGTTGGGGTTTATATATATAAATAATAAAAGCCTAATACTTTTCACTGCCTTCAGAAGACTTCATTGGTTAAAACTGCGGTAGCGAACAAGGTTAATATTTGTAATATTTTAATATTTTAAATATTAACTATCTTTACACATTCAATTTTCTGAACGGTGTTTTGAACACCTTTAAAAACTATGTAACCATTACCTGGGCAAGTTAAACCTTGTCAGAAAACAATTTTAGTATATATATATATATATATACTAAAATTGTATATATAAAAATTAGTATATATATATATATATATATATATTTACGCACCGCTCATTCGATGATGCATTGGAACACTCTAGCTATTGGGCGTGTTTATACGCGCTAAAAAGCCTTCCGTCTTCTACTGGACGCTCGTGGCCTAGGGGCAGAATCGCCGACTGACGCCAATTCGGTCGGCTTTCAATTCTGGGTAAAAAGCAATCGGCTGTCTAACCGTACTGATGAGCTGTAATACAGCGAAACAGATCTGTCTGTGGATGACTATAGTATATATATATAGGAAAAACTACTAAAACGTTGTAAGTTTAAAAATGTATTTTTTTTTTTACGGTATTTGTTTATATCTATTATTAAATTTTATATTTCAGACCGTCCTCGGTCCTTCATCAGAAACAAATGATTTTAAAATTTAAATTAGAAACGTATTTAGCGCGTTCATGGAGAGATTGTTTACATCACGTGACGCAGAAAGCGACAGATTTTTTAGAAATATTTGTAAACGTAAATCTATCTTTAATAATACTTATAAATTTTGTTTTAGAGAAAATATTTTAATTGTATCTCAAAATATTTAACTATTGAAATATTTATAAAGATTCGAAACAACTAAGTCCCTATGTAAACCTAGATTGTGTGTATTTAATTAGTTTAGACCATGTACAAATTTTGTAGTAAATTATAATATGTTTATGTTCTAAACTACAATTTACAATAAATATTTCTCTATTTCTGCTCTATTTCCATACTAAGCACTGTTTTAAATTAATGTTTTGAATGTTATTAATACTTTCTTCGTTCTTCATTCATTTGGATATATATATATATATATATATATATATATATATATATATATATATAAGTTATAGCTTAGAACATATTTAATTATAATTTGTACATGTTCCAAACTGTAACTTATAATAAATATACATAGCTCTATTGCTATATTGAGCACTGTTCTAAATTAATGTTTTGAATGTTGTTAATATTTTCTTCGTTCTTCATTCATTTGGATATATATATATATATATATATATATATATATATATAGAGAGAGAGAGAGAGAGAGAGAGAGAGCGAGAGAGATCAATGCCGAAACGGGCGTACCTTCGTAGAAGTTATATATAGAATAATTATGTATATGTTCTAAAATATAATTTATAATAAATATTCACAGCTTTATATATTATATATCGAGCACTGTTTTTAAATTAATGTTTTGGACGTTGAAAGAATTCTTCGTTCTGTATTCACTAGGATACATAGATAGATAGATATAGATATATACCAAAAATGTTTTTCTAACACATTGATGAGCTGTGATACAGCGAAACAGGCTTGCATGTGGATGACTAAAATATATATATATATATATATACATGTGTGTGTGTGTGTTTGTGTTTGTGTTTGTGTGCGTGTGTGTGTGTATGTGTGCGCGCACGCGCGTGTGTTTTCCCCCGGAGTTCGTATTTCCTACGTAAAGTGTTTGAGGGGTGGGTTGACAATCAGCAGTTAAATAGGATTTAGTAGAACGAATTTCAAATCTTTCCGACATGTGGCAGAAAAGGTAGGAAAAAAAAAAGAAACTGAAAAAAAAGTAAAATACAAACAAATAAAACACTAAACAAAACAAAAACAAATCCGGGAAAAGGAAAAAAAAGAAAAAGAAAAAGAAATAGAGAATAAAAAAAACTGTACGAAATAAAATTTAGAAAATAAAATAAAACTTGAGAGATGAAAATAAACAGAACTCCCAACGCCCCCACCACCAAACCACCGCACCCCCCCAAAAAAAATTGTCTAAAATCTTCAGAAAATAAACGAAAACCAAAATGCTTGCATATTTTCTGTGGAGCCTTCACAACCGATGTCTGCTTTGCAAGAAAACGCTCTCAAGAAGAAAGCAGGAAAAAAAAAAAAAAAAAGAAACGAAATTTTCAAGAATATATAAACTAAAATTAAACGCCAAAAAGTAAAGCTTAGTTTTAAAAAAAATATACGGTAAACTGTGTAAATAAAACAAAAGAACAGTCTCAACCCACCATAAAAAAGCAGGCAATCTTAATGTCTGTGTCCGTCTTTGCTCAGTATTCATTTGTATGCAGAGTAGATCGCAAGGCGCGAATTGATTATAGTGGTAACTTGTGTATTTCCAAACAGACAAATGGCAAAGGGAAAACGAAATAGACGACATTTTTTCGTATCATTTATTTCTCTCTTAGTCACTTTGAGAAATTCGAGATGGTAAGAACAAAGGCCGACCTCTTCCCTCCTTCATTCCATAAGAAAAAGACAACACTTTTTTTTTTCATCGAAATTCAGTTGGAGTTTTATGAGAATTTTTTTTTTTTATAAATTCCTGCTTCTTGCTGCATTTTCTTAGTTGTAAACAGAGACACATTTAGTTTGAAGACAGAGGGAGCAGAAAACGAGAGAAATAGTGAGAGAAACACACACACATACACAGAAAGAGAGAGAGAGAGAGCTTAGATGCGAGGTATAATATTTGAATAATAACCATCGCCTTCAAGATATAAATGAACAGGGAATCCGTATATGGGAATTGTCATAAGCACGTTAGAAAAAAACAGGGAATGGTTGCTCGTTGCCTGCCCGACATTATTTTTTTTTCTTTAATATTTCCTTTCTTTCAGGCTGATTGCCACACAATATTGGACAGCCTACCTTGTTATTTAACACGTTGCTGGTCGGCGCAAGTGGATTATTGTCTTTCTAAAAAGGCACCTTAACAGAAAATGAACATCTTCTTTTTCTATATGCCCTAACCTTTCAGGACGTAGGCGATCATAGCATTCCACGTCTCCCTGACCCTGGTGGCACTTAGCACGCTTTCTCCTGTAACACCACGCAACCCTTATTCCCTCATCCACCAGCTCAAGACCATAAATCTAGAATATAAATCTATAGAAACCAGCGTGGCAACGAAATGGGCGATCAGTCTATATATTGATTATAATATAGAATTGATCCCCCATTTTATATCCACTTTATAATTTTTTCTTAACAGTTGGTATATATATTCTTCTTCTATATGCCCTGTCTTTTCACGACGTAGGCGATCATGGCTTTCCATGTTTCCCTGTCCCTGGTGGCTCTTAATATGTTTTTCCCTGTTGCTCCAAGCAACACCCGTTCCATCATCCACCAGCTCAAGACCATATATCTAGACTGTAAATGTATAGAAACTAGCTTGGCCACGAAATGGGGGATCAGTTTATATATTGATTATAATATGGAATTGATCCCTCATTTTATATCCACATTATAATTTCTTATAAACAGTTGGCATATATATTCTTCTTCTCTGTGCCCTGTCCTTTCAGGACGTAGGCAATCACGGCCTTCCACGTCTCCCTGTTCCTAGTGGCTCTTAGCACGCTTTTTCCTGTTACACCATACAACCGTCGTTCTGTCATCCTCTTGCTCAAGCCCATGAATCTAGAATATAAATCTATAGAAACTAGCGTGGACATGAAATGGGGGATCAGTTTATATATTGATTATAATATATAATCGGTCCCCCATTTTATATCCACTTTATAATTTCTTCTAAACAGTTGGCATATATATTCATCTTCTCTGTGCCTTATTCTTTCAGGACATAGGCGATCATGGCTCTCCACGTCTCCCTATCCCTGGTGGCTCTTAATATGTTTTCTCCTGTTACTCCACGCAACCCCCGTTCCGTCATCCACCAGCTCAAGACCATAAATCTAGATTGTAAATGTATATAAAATTAATATTTGTAGCTAATATTAATATATCAAAAGAGACCTCAGAAATAACAACTTCGCTAATGCACTAGAAATAAATTCAACCTCAATTTTGATTTTAAAAATGCTACACTCGTAAAAAAAGAAAATAACTTAGAAGGAAAATCCTCAGAAGTGCCGGCATCGAATATTCCCCAAAAATTAATCAACGCCCAGGCTTTTTCCTTATTTCGCCTTTTTAACAGAATTACTACTCTCCGAAACAAACGTACACAACAGTATCAAGAAATCAAAAGAAAGTGGTCAACACAGCAATAAAAACAATATCTCCACACGTGACAGTATTTGACGGAATTTTCAGTTAATAGTATAAAAAAAACAAACGTCATTTAAATTCTTTCAGTTACTAAAGACAGTTTGGTTTGTTATTATTAATTACTTAGTTTTTAATAAATTCATTTTTTTGCCTGGAAAAAAGTCCACATTAGATGAAACGTGTTTGCAACTAATACAGTTTTCGTATTGTCTTTTACATTAATAAATGACTATATTTAATTTAAAATGTTCTGATAAAACTAGGGACGAAGATTTACAAATATTATCAGTTGTATTAATGCGACCCGCAATTTTCAGAATATTTTTAGCATCAGTTTCTTTCCAGCTTTTTATATTTTTACTTACCATATTTCCAACATTTTTACTTACCATTTTTCCAATATTTTTATTTACCATATTTCTAACATTTTTATTTACCATATTTCCAACATCTTTACTTACCATATTTCCAACATTTTTACTTACCATATTCCAACATTTTTACTTACCATTTTTCCAACATTTTTACTTACCATTTTTCCAATATTTTTATTTACCATATTCCCAACATTTTTATTTACCATATTTCCAACATCTTTACTTACCATATTCCAACATTTTTACTTACCATTTTTCCAACATTTTTACTTACCATTTTTCCAATATTTTTATTTACCATATTTCTAACATTTTTATTTACCATATTTCCAACATCTTTACTTACCATTTTTCCAACATTTTTACTTACCATATTTCCAACATTTTTATTTCCCATATTTTTAACATTTTTACTTACCATATTTCCAACATTTTTACTGACCATATTTCTAACATTTTTATTTACCATATTTCCAACATTTTTACTTACCATATTTCCAACATTTTTACTTACCAAATTTCCAACATTTTTATTTCCCATATTTTTAACATTTTTACTTACCATATTTCCAACATTTTTACTGACCATATTTCCAACATTTTTATTTACCATATTTCTAACATTTTTACTTACCATATTTCCAACATTTTTACTTACCATATTTCCAACATTTTTACTTACCATATTTCCAACATTTTTACTTACCATATTTCCAACATTTTTATTTACCATATTTCCAACATTTTTACTCACCATATTTCTAACATTTTTACTTACCATATTTCCAACATTTTTACTTACCATATTTCCAACATTTTTACTTACCATATTTCCAACATTTTTACTTACCATATTTCCAACATTTTTACTGACCATATTTCCAACATTTTTACTTACCATATTTCCAACATTTTTACTTACCATATTTCCAACAATTTTACTGACCATATTTCCAACATTTTTACTTACCATATTTCCAACATTTTTACTTACCATATTTCCAACAATTTTACTGACCATATTTCCAACATTTTTACTTACCATATTTACAACATTTTTACTTACCATATTTCCAACATTTTTACTGACAATATTTCCAACATTTTTACTTACCATATTTCCAACGTTTTTACTGACCATATTTCCAACATTTTTACTTACCATATTTCCAACATTTTTACTTACCATATTTCCAACAATTTTACTGACCATATTTCCAACATTTTTACTTACCATATTTCCAACAATTTTACTGACCATATTTCCAACATTTTTATTTACCATATTTCCAACATATTTACTGACCATATTTCTAACATTTTTAGTTACCATATTTACAACATTTTTACTTACCATATTTCCAACATTTTTACTGACAATATTTCCAACATTTTTACTTACCATATTTCCAACGTTTTTACTGACCATATTTCCAACATTTTTACTTACCATATTTCCAACATTTTTACTTACCATATTTCCAACAATTTTACTGACCATATTTCCAACATTTTTACTTACCATATTTCCAACAATTTTACTGACCATATTTCCAACATTTTTATTTACCATATTTCCAACATATTTACTGACCATATTTCTAACATTTTTAGTTACCATATTTACAACATTTTTACTTACCATATTTCCAACATTTTTACTGACAATATTTCCAACGTTTTTACTTACCATATTTCCAACATTTTTACTGACCATATTTCCAACATTTTTATTTACCATTTTTCCAACATTTTTATTTACCATATTTCCAACATTTTTACTTACCATATTTCCAACATTTTTACTTACCATATTTCCAACGTTTTTACTTACCATATTTCCAACGTTTTTTACTCGGCTTCAATTCTCTTTCCCGCTTTGAACTCTTCGGAATTTTTAAGAAAAAAAATAAACGGGCATAACATTCCTGTATCGATTCTCTCCCTTATTTGCTGCCCGCCCCCCAACCAATCCCTGTAGCCTATTCTTTTCATAATTTGGACACACGCAGTTTTTTACTTAAAATATTTTACGTTTTCTCGTCCATACCCAACCGACAACACCATGGGGATTTTTATTTCCTTCATTTTAGCTCCGCTTTTTTTTTCTTTTTTCCTTTTTTTTTTTCATCTTCTTTCATTTTATAAATATAAACGGTTATTTACATAATACTTGCACTCATTTTTTCCCTCATGTTTTTTCCTTCTCCTCCCGAAATCTTTTTTTTCCTCTTTCATTCATTATTTCTTTCTTCATTTTATCTTTCCATCCCAATTCTTGCTTTCATTTTCTTTGTTCCCTTTATTCTTTCTTTCTTTCATTCTTTCTTTTTTCATATCTCTTTCATCGATTGCAGTCTCAGTCATTTCCTTCTCCTTCTTTTCTCATTCCAAACCCCCCTTTCCCAACCCCCATTTCTTTCCTAATCTTTATTTTCCTCAAAATGGCCGCTGTTTTCTATTCAATAATTTTTAGCTGATGTTACAAATGCATTTTTGCCTTCCCACTTCGAATTTGTACTTCATTGGCAACATTAGTTAAAAGCATTATAGTTCTAAAAGGGGGGGTTCATGAGGCGAATCCATTTCTCAAAGACTGACCCCGATGAACCTTTTCATGGAACTTATGTTGATGAAGAGGCCAGCTATCGGCTGAGAGAATCTCTTCAATTTCTTGATTTCGAAGGAAAAGAAACAGAAATTTAAAAAAAAAATAAATAAATAAAACAGAAAATATTCACCATCTGCCGTGGAGGTCGTTATATGACATTTTATTTCAAACCATTCAAATACATTTGAAAAAAAAATGCAATTCAAACTTAGACACAAAATTTTGGAGAATTTTGAGACGAGCAAAAGCAAATCCCAAAATTGAAATTATTTTTCACCGTTTCCTTAGAACAAGTCGCTACGACATATATACCGAGATTTCACAAACTGTACTCAGAGAGTGGCGTCAAAAATCCGAACTGCTATGCTTGTTAACACTGTCGGATGCATATATTGCTCATATGGCAAAAGAGATTAATTTTACTCACAAATAATCCATACTTTTTCGCTTGGTTACAAACAGAAACTGTGCAGACGTCTGCCAAAATAGTATCTGTTTCATTAAATTCTTCCAACAAGAATTGTGGTTAAAAAGCTACTTTTACAAGTATAGGAAGCAGGTTCCTTCTTCGTCACTGTCGTAAATGTACACCTAATGATTTTTAGTCCGAATTTCTGGGATGAGGAGGAATTAATTACATGCTGACTCTTGCCACCATCTTTGTTGTTATTCTCACAATGTTCGGGTCGTTGCATACACCGAGTAACCTTCAGAAGACATTGAATTGAACACTTTCTTCTATGTGCCCTGTCCCTTCAGGACGTAGACGATCATGGCTTTCTACGTCTCCCTAGCCCTGTTGGCTCTTAGCACGCTTTCTCCTGTTACACAATACAACCCTCGTTCTGTCATCCACTAGCTTAAGACTATAAATCTAGATTATAAATGTATAGAAACTAACATGGCCACAAAATGAGGGTTCAGTTTATGTATTGATTATAATATAGATTTGATCCCCTATTTTATATCTACATTAAAATTTCTTATAAACAGTTGGCATATATATTCTTTTTCTATGTGCCCTGTCCCTTCAGGACGTAGGCGATCATGGCTTTCCACGTTTCTCTATCCCTGGTGGCTCTGAGCACTCTTTCTCCTGTTACACCGTGCAATCCTTGTTCTGTCATCCACCTGATTAAGTCCTTCAAATATGTTATCCGTTGCTTTCCCCTGTCTCTTTTTCCTTCTGTCTGGCCTGTTAGTATCAGATTCTCCAAGCCCCCCTTTCTCATTGCATGTCCCAGGAACTTCAGCTGTCTCTTCCTGATGCTCAGTATTAATTTCCTTTTTGTTTCTATCCTTTCCAAAACTTCATCGTTGCTCACATGCTTGATCCATGATATTCGCAGCATCCTTCTGTAGAAGCACATTTCAGTTGCTTCAAGTTTTTCCTTCATCTTCTATGATATTGTCCAGCATTCACTGCCATATTGAAGGACGGACATCACATAGCAATCCAGTACTCTTCTCTTTGTTTCTAGCGAAATTGTTCTCTTTCTTAGTACTCTTCTCACCTCCTGGAATGAATCCTTGTGCATTTGGATCACAGGAATATAATTGTATAGAAACTGCTCTGACCACAAAGTGAGGGGTCAGTTTATGTATTGATTGTAATATGGAACTGATCCCCCACTTTATGTCCAGTATGCTTCTGTAGAAGCACATTTCAGTTGCTTCAAGTTTTTCCTTCATCTTTGATGGTGTTGTCCAGCATTCACTGCCATATTGAAGGACGGGCATCACGTAGCAATCCACTACTCTCACACTTTATACAGTCTTCTTTGTCTGAACATGTCCTTATATAAATAATGTTTATAATAATACAGTATTTTATTTTATATTATTCGGACTATTGTCCTCATCTTTGTTGCCAGTTGTATGCTCCGGTCTTCTTTGGGTTGTAGGAATTTCGAACCAAACCCTTTATTACAATCAAATCAATGGGGTATATGATACTCATTCCTTGCGTAAAGCCTCGATTAAAGCCATGAATTATTTCCTTCTAGTTACTTGTTCAATACCACTGCTGTCGCCTGGTATTGAACTCACAACTCTCAAACTCAAGTCGGGAACTAACCAACGTCTATATCCACTGGATATGTGTCCTTAAGGACAAGAACAACTGAATTTTGGGGACTTATACACTTAATGTCTGGTAACTCTTTTTTACCCGAAATCATATTGCAATTTTTTTATGTTAATGGTTTTCTCTAGTATTTTTTACCAGAGCTCATATTGCAATATTTGACACTATTGATATAGACAAATGTTTATAAAAATGTTTACACCTTAGAAAAATCGTAATTAGCTATAGTGATTTATTAAGAGTAAATTAGTCGTGGCCCAAGGGTATAAGCATGGACACTCGGTGAGGAACTAACGCACTACTTAGTCGTAATTGATCTATCAAAACAAGCAAGCTAACCATTAGACCACGGCGATGTACCCTAAGATTTTTTTTAATTGTTCCACCCAAAGCAAGTCGTTACTGCCACTGATGCGCAGGGGGCTACATAAGTGTAAACGTTTAGACAGGAAGAGAGTAAAGAGAAAGACAGACCAGTTACAGGGGGTGTCAGAGAAAGGGCAAAAGAAGGAAGGAAACACAGGTGTGAAGAGTTGCGAAGGTAGAGAGAAAGGAAAAGAACAAGATACACGAGATGATGTTGAAAGAACTGGAATCAAGTGGATAAGAGATGGGAATTGACATTGCATTTAAATTCCTGGAGGTTGTAGCCTTCAGGAAAGCAAGTATATTGAAGAGAGTTTCACAGGCGGGAATTGAGAGAAAAGAAGCTAGTGGAGTAGAAGTGTCAGCTGCATTTGGTTGATCTAACAGTAGAATATCTTTATCTATCTAACTATAACACGAGTAAATTCTTGTGATGGTTGTTTTTGTTTTATGGCATATCAACCTCGGCGGGTCATTTATTGCCAACTAAATTTTATTTATTTATTGCTGGTAATACTTTTTTCTTTCAACAATTGATTGTTGTTTTTATGTAAGTTTTGTGTCTAGTAATACATTTTTCTTTTCGAGTACCAAGATTCATTGGGATTTGTTTTTTAAGGGCAGGCTCCTCAAGTTCTAACCTTGTTATTTAACCCATAAGTGGAGTGA
Organism: Ascarosepion bandense; assembly: GCA_037127315.1. Lineage (NCBI taxonomy): Eukaryota > Metazoa > Mollusca > Cephalopoda > Sepiida > Sepiidae > Ascarosepion > Ascarosepion bandense. The sequence goes on along the minus strand of JBBBDQ010002003.1, from coordinate 1,515,425 downwards.
AGGGACGGATTAATACCTTTCCCATGAGTACCAGTTCTTAAGTGAATGCAGGGTATTCAACTGGAATTCGAACTCGACTCACTGATTTCTCTTTCCGAGCCGATATCCACTGCACCACAACGCACATTCGTCACTAAACGCTTACAGCACCTGGTATTCCCAAGCGGTCACCCATCTAAGTACTGACCAGGAGCACCAGTAACTTAAGTTCGTCGGAGTAGAAGCCATGAAAATATTTGTAGAATAGACAAAGGGAAGCCACATCCCGCCGATGTGAAAGTGGCTGAAGTCGAGCTGCCAAGTCGGGACCTATCACATTACAGATTCTCCTTTGGAGCCTGTCGAGAACACTGAGATGAACAGCGGTGGAACCTGGCAATATGTGGCAGCAGTAAAACACAAGACCGTAAGTATGGCACACCCAG
>JBBBDQ010002003.1:1300000-1512500 GCA_037127315.1 Ascarosepion bandense | reverse complement strand
GGGTTCTTGGCTGGCAACCAGTCTACCGCAGAATGAAATAGCAACCTACTGCGGTATAATCTACTGCCTAGTCAGTCATGTCTCTTTCGAGACATGATCGCCCAAAGCGTGCACTTAACTGACTTGCTTTATAAGATCTTTTTCATTCATACACTTTATTCATCATAACCTTTTAAAGGTTCATTCTCTAGCAGAGAATGGCTCTTGAGTCTTGAATTTAATATAAATGACTTTCTGAGAGGTTTATTGAATGATTAATTTTCTCAACGGCCGTGATTCGTTTAAAAGCAGGTATCGATAAATATTCTAATTTGAAAACAATTGTCTTTTTCCGGGATGTAATTTTTCTAGGGGTAAAAGAATCAAATATTTTAGGAATTCGATTTTGATAACCTTTGACAATTTACTTTTGAGTCTAGTTAAAACAACACATAAAAATGACATTTTTCTCTTGCGATGTAAGAAGTGATTCTAAAAGCATTTGCGGGAACTTTTTCTCAAGACCTCGCCGAAATTAGATTTCATTTTTGAAAACTTATTAAAAAAAATTCAAGAAAATAATAATAAAAATTCCAAGAACTTTATGCACAAATTATATGAACAGGATTTAATTTTATTTTCGAAAAAAAAAATAGATTTAAATAATTTTTCGTTTTGACTTGGCGATATTTTCAATCGTGTCCTGTCAATTGATTCCTTCTCCAAACAAAGCTATTTTGATTGGTTGGATTGATTTGTCAACCCGATGGTTAACTTCGATCTCTCATCAAAGACATCTTCACCAATCAATAAGGCCCGTAGGTCCTTTGTGAAAGTTCTTGGCAATCAAATTTAACTTTAGTATCCGAGGTTGATTGATTTTTGCCACTGTTTTCCCGGTGCAAATATTGACGAAATGGAATTGAAAATTTCTGCCGTAGATTTCAGCAGAGACGTATCGAAACATATATTGTCTCGGGCGACTAGAGTAATTTAAAAAAAAAAAACTGAAAAGGTGTTTTATTTACCGGATTCCATATGCAAAATAGATCAACTAATTTAAAGTAGAGACCGATGAGAATTGAGCTTACAATATTTGGGAAGTTTCGGGTTTATTTATGACAATAAAGTGTTGCGCATTTTGTTCAGATTTCAGGGATGTTTACAAAATGGAGAGTCAATATCTTCAGATTTGATTTGATTTAATGATTATGGAAATATTTTACAACAAAAGACACGCATCAAATTATGCACAGATATCTATCTATCTATCTATCTATCTATCTATCTATCTATCTATCTATCTATCTATCAGTATGTTTCTATCTATCTATCTATCTATCTATCTATCTATCTATCTATCTATCTATCTATCTATCATGAATTGGAGCACTCTAACTATTAGGCGTGTTTATACGCGCTAAAAAGCCTGTTTTTTTCTACTGAACGCTCGTGGCCTGGGGGTAGAACCGCCGACTGACGCCAATTCGGTTGGGCTTCGATCTTGGGTCAGAAAGCGACCTGAGTCTAAGCCGTACTGATGAGCTCTAATACAGCGAAACGGATCTGTCTGCGGATGACTGTAGTATATATATATATATATATATATATATATATATATATATATATATCAGTCTGTTCATATCTCTCTATGTATCTATATATATACATACATACATATATCAGTATATTCATATCTATCTAAGTCGGTTCATATATATCTATCTCGTTCAAAAATGTAAAGAAAAATGCAATCGGAAGAGAAAAACAACGTCAAGAGACGACGTATACGTGATCAGGGCAAGTGTGAAAGATCCTAGAAAGACATTATTCGTTTTGTTTCAGTTAATTTCAACCAGGGTATATGCCTGTTAAAATAAGTGTATTTGCGTAGAACATTTTTTCAAAGACTGCGTCCAGAACAAAGACTTCGGTCAGCACTGGACTGTCTCTCTGTTATGGCTTCGGGCTAAACACGGTTTAGCTTCCTAAATAGCTAACCTAATTATTCGTCATCTACAAGAATTTATTGATATTAAAAGATTTAAATTCAGTTAATGTAGTCTCTTTCTTTTCTAAGTTATAAAAAAAACGGTTCGCACATTTTCACAAACCTTTCTTAAATCACATTGTTCTGTAAGAAAAAAAATATTGACCTGTTAACACTGTCGAATACTAAGATCATTCGGCTCGCGATTTAGCTGTGACCTGCGAGATGCAATTTTAGGAAAGAGCCAAGGTCAGCCGTCAATCAAGCCGGCCTGTTTGCCACTAGATCGTTTCAGACAGACACACACAGTGTCTCGATGAAGGAAAGTTAATCAATTGTTTGAAACTGATTCAAAATCATTCTTAACGTTCAATGTTGGAACTGCAAGAGACAAGGGCGACTACTCTATCGTTGACATTAACAAGAACAGTGCAATTACGCTGTTAGCAATGTTACTGGAAGATACTTAAAAAGCAGTCAATTTTTGTTTTCCTTGAGTTCATTATTTTTAATTCTTTTAAAATAGAGTCTTTAAAAAATTATTTCGCTTTTGAGTGACAAGCACTCCATTGAAACGTCGTCATGTTGGAACTAACGAGTAAAAAGATAGAATAAATAAAACATAAAAGAAATTAACGCAGTTTCATATCAACTGATACAAACTTTACATTGGCGAAAACTATCCTATATCTATCTATCTATCTATCTATCTATCTATCTATCTATCTATCTATCTATCTATCTATCTATCTATGTCGGTCTGGTTATATCTATCTATCTATCTATCTATCTATCTATCTATCTATCTATCTATCTATCTATCTATATCAGTTCATTATCTATCTATCTATCTATCTATCTATCTATCTATCTATCTATCTATCTATGTCGGTCTGGTCATATCTATCTATCTATCTATCTATCTATCTATCTCAGTCAGTTCATTCTATCTATCTATCTATCTATCTATCTATCTATCTATCTATCTATCTACGTACATATATTTATTTGGTACCTCCAAAAACGTTTTGAAAAAGGCATTAAACTTGATAAAAACCAAGTTTTATTGTCAAAATATTTATATTATTATTAAAATAAAAGCTCAAAATATCAGTGAAACAGATAAGGTGTTACCGTAATTTCTACTCCAACAGCTTCTTTTCTCGCGCTTCCCGCCTGTGGAATTCCCTTTCACATGCCTGCTTCCCCGACAGCTGCAATGTCCAGGAGTTTAAATGTAAGGTCAATAGACACCTCCTAACACATTAACTTGCATCTATTCTCTCAAACACTCTCACCATCTAACCAACCCTCATTCTCGGTATCCTTACCCGTCTATCACCCTCCATCTGATATTTCCTATATCTAACCATCCTTTTCCCATCACTTCCCCGACCCTATGTGACCCCCTGCGCAATAGTGGCAGTGGAATGCCTTGCTCGGGGTGAAACGATTAAAAAAAATAAAAATAATAAAATAAAAACTTCTTTGCGTCAAACCCCCACCCCCCGAGTTCTACCTCAAGGGCATTAAACAGCTGGAGACACGTTGGCAGAAGGTGCTGGCTGCCGATGGCGATTACTTCGAAGACTAAATATAAGTTACACATACTGTGAAGCGTTTTCTTTTTTCAGAACTTTTTTGGTTACCTTGTATTATTAACCAGAACCACGGTATTATCAAATACTGTAATATTAATCTATGTATCTCATGTGATTAAATCTGTTCTTCACTCAACCTTTTTATCCAGTCTTTACTTACAGTAGTATTATCCAGAACTTAAGTATTCTCTATTCCTGTATTCTTTATCTATCTATGCCCCTCACGTGAATAAATCTGTTCTTCTTTCAAACTTTTGTCCCAGTTTTTCCTTATAATATTATTAACTAGAACTACAGTATTCTCTATGACAGTATTATTAATCGATGTCTCTAATGTGATTAAACGTGTTCTTTACTCAACCGTTTTTTAGTCTTTCCTTACAGTATTATTAACCAGAACTACGGTATTCCCAATTGCTGTATTATTAATCTATGCTCCTCATGTGATTAAATCTGTTTTTCACTGAAACTATTGTTTCAGTCTTTCCTTATATTATGACTAACTAGAACTACAGTATTCTCTGTTACTGTATTATTAATCCATGTCTCCCATTTGATTAAACTTGTCTTTCACTCAACCTTTACTTCCAGTTTTTCCATACAGTATTATTAACCAGAATTACCGTATTCTCTATTACTGGATTATTAATTCTTGTCTCTCATGTAATTAAACCTGTTCTTCATTCAAACTTTTGTTCCAGTCTTTTGTTATCGTAATATTAACCAGAACTACAGTATTCTCTATTCCTGTATTCTTTATCTATGCCTCTCATGTGAATATTTTTTTAATCATTTCAACCCAAGCAAGGCATTCCACTGCTACTATTGCGCAGGGGGTTATATAGGGGAAGGTGAAGAGAAAGAGTGGTTAGTTATAGGAAATGTTAGAAAGAGGGTGATAGACGGGTAAGGATACCGAGGCTGAGGGTTGGGCAGATGGGAAGAGTGTTTGAGAGAATGGATTCGAGTTAGTGTCTTAGGAGGTGTCTGTTGACCTTACATTTAAACTCCTGGAGATTGTAGCTGCCGGGGAAGCAATCATGTGGAAAGGAATTACACAGGCGGGAAGTGCGAGAAAAGAAGCTATTGGAGTACAAATTTCGGTTACATCTTATCGGTTTCACTGTAAAAGGGTGGGACCTAGTTACTAATCTAGTACCTCGTGTAAATTCGTACCTAGGGGTCACCAGTGATCTAAGTTCATCGGAGCAGAAGCCGTGAAAGTATTTATAGAAGAGGCACAGGGAGGCCACGTCACGCCGGTGGGAGAGTGACTGCAGCCGGTCTGCCAAGACGGTATCAATCACATTACAGACGCTCAGTTGTATTTTGTCAAAAACCCCGAGGAGAATAGCAGGGGCACCCGACCAGATGTGGCAGCAGTATTCAATACACGGGCGGATGGTTGATTTATATTTGTGCAGGATAGATTCAGACGGAAAAAAACTTCCGGGCCCTGCACAGAGAACCGATTTTATAGCAGCGGATTTAGCAATGGATTCGATATATTTCCATACAGTATTATTAACCAGAATTACGGTATTATCTATTCTTCTTCTTCTATGTGTCCTGTCCTTTAAGGATGTAGAAGATCATGGCTTTCCGTGTTTCCCTCTCCCTGGTGGCCCCATGATCCATGTCTCTCATGTGATTAAAGCTGTTCTTCACACAACCTTTTCTGCCAGTCTTTCCTTATAGTATTTTAACCAGAACTATGATATTCCCTATTACTGTGTAAGTAATTCTTTTCTCTTACGATTAAACCTGCTCTTTTATCAGTAATTTTTTCAAGTCTTTTCTTACAGCATTATTATCCAGACTTTAAGTATTATCTATTAGTGGATTATAAATCTATGCCTCTAATTTGATTAAACTGTTCTTCACTCAAACTTTTGTTCCAGTCTTTTGTTATCGTAATATTAACCAAAACTAGAGTATTCTCTATTGCTGTATTATTAATCCATGTCTCCCATTTGATTAAACTTGTCTTTCACTCAACCTTTACTTCCAGTTTTTCCATACAGTATTATTAACCAGAATTACCGTATTCTCTATTACTGGATTATTAATTCTTGTCTCTCATGTAATTAAACCTGTTCTTCACTCAAACTTTTGTTCCAGTCTTTTGTTATCGTAATATTAACCAGAACTAGAGTATTCTCTATTGCTGTATTATTAATCACAGTCTCTCGTGTGGTTAAACTTGTTTTTTACTCAACATTTTTCCAGTCATTCCTTATATTATTATTATCCAGGACTACGGTATTTCCTATTATTGAATTTTTAATCCATGACTTGTATGTGATTAAACCAGTTCTTCATACACCCTTTTCTTTCAGTCCTTTCTTACAGAATTATTAACCAGAACTACGGTATTATCAATTACTGTATTATGAATCCAAATTTCTCATGTGATTAAATCTGTTCTTCACTCAGCTTTTTCTTCCAGTTCTTCCTTACGGTAGTATTACCCAGACCTTAAGTATTCTCTATTACTGTATTCCATGTCCGTTATTGTGATTTAAACCTGCTCTTCTTTCAAATGTTTGTTCCAGTTTTTCTTTATATTATTAACTAAAAATACGGTATCCTATATTACTGTATTATTAATCCATGTCTTTCATGTGATTAAACCTGTTCTTAACTCAACCTTTTCTTCCTGCCTTTACTTACTGTATTATAACCAGAACTACGTTATTATATATTTCTGCAATATTTCCTGTGATGAAACGTGTTCTTCAGTTAACCATATGTTCCAGTCTTCCGTTACAGCATTATTAACTAGAAGTACGGCATTCTCTTTTACTGTATTATTATTCCATGTCTCTCGTGTAATTAAACTTATTCATCACTCAAACTTTTGTACCAGTCTTTTCTTATAGTATAATTAACCACTACTACGTTTTTCTCTATTACTGTGTGTTTTTTACTCAATATTTTGTTCTAGTCTTTCCTTACAATATGATTAACCAGAACTACGGTATTATCAATTACTCTATTGTTTATATATGTCTTTCATTTGATTAAAACTGTTCTTAATTCAAACTTTACCCCCAGTCTTTATCCACAGTGGTATTACCCAATTCTTAATTATTCTCTATTATTACTGCATTATTTATCCATTTCTCTCGTGATTAAGTCTGTTCTTCACCCAAACTTTTGTTACATTCTTTCCTGACAGTATCATTAACCAGAACTATGGAATTCTAGTTAACTGTATTATTAATCCATATCTGTCATCTGATTAAACCTGTTCTTTACTCAACCTTTATTTTCAATTTTTCTTACGGTATTATTAACCAGAACTACAGTATTCTCTCTTACTGTATTATCAATCTTGGTATCTCTGTAGGGATAAGAAATTAAGAAATAAAAGCATTTGGGAAAAACCCAAAGTAAAATTGCACACCCGCAAAAGTGGATTCAAATGACTATTCACAAGTCAGTGCGAAAAGCAAATCCTAAATCCTGATTGGATTAAAAACAGAAAATTCATAATGATGTTATTTAACATCTAAAAGCGAAAATGCTCGCTGGAGCCAGTCACATGACCAGATTTAATTATTTAAGGATATTCTGTGACCGGTCAAAAGAGTCAGATGGGAGCCGCGAGACGAAACAACTAAAATGTAACTTCAACTTCAAATCGACCTGGAGATAATGTCAGGTTGCAACTTGTTCTCTTTCTCCTTATCTCTTTCAACAGTTACTACTTCGAACATTTTCTACATTTCTTGATACCCATAACTTTATTTTCAATTTTTCTTACGGTATTATTAACCAGAAGTACAGTATTCTCTCTTACTGTATTCTTAATCAATGTCTCCCATTTAATAAAGCTTGTCTTTCACTCAACCATTACATCCAGTTTTTCCATACAGTATTATTACCCAGAATTACGGTATTCTCTATTCTTCTTCTATGTGTCCTGTCCCTTCAGGACGTAGGCGATCATGGCCTTCCACTTTTCCCTATCCCTGGTGGCTCTGAGCACGCCTTCTCTTGTTACACCATGCAACCCTCGTTCCGTCATCCACCTGATTAGGTCCTTCAAATATGTTATCCGTTGCTTTCCCCTGTCTCTTTTTCCCTCTATCTTGCCTGTTAGTATCAGATTTTCCAAGCCCTTCTTCCTCATTGTGTATCCCCGGAACTTCAGCTGTCTCTTCCTGATGCTCAGTAGTAATTTTGTTTTGTTTCCATTATTTCCAAGACCTCATCATTGCTCACATACTCGATCCATGATATTCGCAATATCCTTCTGTAGAACCACATTTCAGTTGCTTCAAGCTTTTCCTTTATCTTTGGTGCTATTGTCCAGCATTCACTGCCTTATTGAAGGACGGACATCACATAACAATCCAGAACTATCTTCCTTGTTTCTAGCGAAATTGTCCTGTTTCTTAATACTTTACTCAACTTCTGGAATGCTTCTTTCTCCATGCCAATTCACCTTCGGATCTCGGAGTCGCACTTTCCGTCTTCTGTTATAACGTTTCCCAGGTATTTAAATTTTTGTACCTGCTTGATTCTGGTATCCCCGACCTGTATTTGGCATATTGGGCTGCCCTTTTTACTGATGACCATGCATTCGGTTTTCGTGCAGTTTATTTCTAGTTCTTTCTTGTTCCTTTCTTCAGCTACCTTCTTATTTACCGGATTATTAATTCTTGTCTCTCATGTAATTAAACCTGTTCTTCATTCAAACCTTTGTTCCAGTCTTTATTAACCATAACTACTGTCTTCGCTATTACTGTATTATTGATCCATGTCTCTCATGTGATTAAAGCTATTCTTCACGCAACCTTTTCTGTCAGTCTTTCCTTATAGTATTTTAGCCAGAACTAAAAGTGTTATATGAATATCATAAGAAGTTTTAACATTTAATATTCCTATAGATAAGCCCTTCTTTTAGTCCTATCTATGATCTTTTTGTCGTAAATATTATTAGAGATAAGTCCTTTTTTATTGGTTAGTTTAGCTATATATAGAAACTGTTTATCTTAAATATTGCTAGATATAAACCCATCTTTATCGTTTATTGTTGCTAAATATAGGACCTTTTTATCGTAAGTGTGACTGTAGGCAAGCACTTTCGGAAGCCAATCACAATAAGCTTTTATGATATTCATGATTCAGTTTTAAATGAGTCGACAAAGTGTGTATTAAGCCCATTTGATCTTTTCCCTTCTTCCTGTTTGCCTCTTAGTTTCGTTAACATGTCGTTTTCAGCGTTTCATTCTTCTGCTGTCATGTCTTCGGCTAAAAACAAGAAGAGGTTGAACGTTCATTCAATCGCCAGCTCCTCTAGGAAAGACTATCAAATCTGGTTGTGATTCAATGCGAGCACTCACTGCACTTGCTTTGCTTAAAAAGAAAAAAGAAAAAAAAAGAAATAGAAAAAAGAAAAAGAAAAAGAAAATCCTTGACCTTTAAGCCATGGTTGATGCAATCTTGAAGGATTGCGCGCTTTTGCGAAAGAAGAATGCCAGACAATAAGTTTTATCGTCCTGTGTGTCGCAGTCTCCGGCAGACATAATGGTCATTGTGCCAGTTGAATTGCCGCTCTGTGAGTAATAGGTCTATTGCCCGGCAGAGGCGTAATATGAGGCACCGGTCGTTTTGTATGTTTTCTATGTGTCGAGTTGGCCGTGATGTTAATTATTAGAATGGCTTTGCAGTTAGCGACCAGCCGCAGTTTTTCAATGCCGAAGCAAACATCCCTTCGTAAGTTCACCAATACATTTGACAACATAATGCAAAAAGAGATTCTACAAAGGAAGAGAATGCCAACTCTACGACAGAGATAACAACAGTCAAAACGTCAGTAATTCTGAGAAGCCCGGCAATTCTCCGGTTGAATTGGCTTTATAGAGCCTTCGTATCCAAAAGCGTTATCACCCACTCTCGATTTATCCGAATATTGACACGAATGTCTTTGGGTCAGATATGAAGGACATAAAAAAGGGGGTTTCTGAAGGCAGAAGAAATAATGAGGAACGAGAAATCAGTCAATTAATTAAGTATACAGACAGACACATTAAATGTCGGCAACAAAATTATTTTCTGATAGAGTCAACTAATCAGGCATACAATATTGCCAAACACAGAACGTGTGTCATGCAAATGATAAAACCAACCGTTTTCTTATTAAGGAAATATTCGCCATTAATTAGCCGATCAGCCAATCAGATATGTTTTTCGGTATTGCTAACCATCGGAATGTACAGTTGATCAGTCAGTGTCTGTTGTCCTCATCTTTGTTGCCATTTGTACAACGTTTAATAATAGATCATTCTATTTGTCCATATTTCTTAGATGAGGTAGAATTTACAGTATTTACATTATTCGGACTATTGTCCTCATCTTTGTTGCCATTTGTACGACGTTTATTAATAGATCATTAAATTTTTCTGTATTTCTGAGATGAGGTAGTATTTACAGTATTTACATTATTCGGACTGTTGTCCTCATCTTTGTTGCCATTTGTACAACGTTTAATAATAGATCATTCTATTTGTCTATATTTCTGAGATAAGGTAGTATTTACAGTATTTACATTAATCGAACGGTTGAATTCATCTTTGTTGCCATTTGTACAACGTTTAATAATAGATCATTCTATTTGTCTATATTTCTGAGATAAGGTAGTATTTACAGTATTTACATTATTCGGACTATTGTCCTCATCTTTGTTGCCATTTGTACAACGTTTAATAATAGATTATTTTATTTGTCTATATTTCTGAGATAAGGTAGTATTTACAGTATTTACATTATTCGGACTGTTGTCCTCATCTTTGTTGCCATTTGTACGACGTTTAATAATAGATCATTCTATTTGTCTATATTTCTGAGATAAGGCAGTATTTACAGTATTTACATTATTCGGACTATTGTCCTCATCTTTGTTGCCATTTGTACAACGTTTAATAATAGATTATTTTATTCGTCTATATTTCTGAGATAAGGCAGTATTTACAGTATTTACATTATTCGGACTGTTGTCCTCATCTTTGTTGCCATTTGTACGACGTTTAATAATAGATCATTCTATTTGTCTATATTTCTGAGATGAGGTGGTATTTACAGTATTTACATTATTCGGACTGTTGTCCTCATCTTCGTTGCCATTTGTACAACGTTTAATAATAGATCATTCTATTTGTCTATATTTCTGAGATGAGGTGGTATTTACAGTATTTACATTATTCGGACTGTTGTCCTCATCTTCGTTGCCATTTGTACAACGTTTGATAATAGATCATTCTATTTGTCTATATTTCTGAGATGAGGTAGTATTTAAAATATTTATATTATTCTGACTATTGTCTTCATCTTTGTTGCCATTTGTACAACGTTTAATAATAGATCATTCTATTTGCCCATATTTCTGAGTTGGGGTATTATTTACATTATTCGGAATACTGTCCTCATCTTTGTTGCGATTTGTACGACGTTTCGGCTTTTGTACACTCCGACCTTCTTCAGGTGCTAGGAATTTCGAACCGAAACTTTTGTTACAATCACAGGGGTATATTTACAGTATTTACATTATTTGCATTCATTGACCCAGGATACAATTCTACTCTATTTACACGTTATTTCAGTATCTGAACATTGTACCGGGATTAGAATGTAGTATCTGTTTCTGCACCTCTGATGTTAATAGTAATATTTAACGTTTCTTTATAAGTAATCATTGAATACTCCCTTACCAAAAAGCAAGCGTTACGCGATTTAAATTTCAATAGATATCGATGTGGATTAAAAGTATCATAATTGTACCTCTTATCTCTAGCTTTAATTTTTTCCAGCGCACCAGTGGCAGTAAAATGCCTTGGTTGAGGCGATATGATTATAAATAAATGGATAGCAGAGCAGGGTTCAGGAGGAGTAACAAGAGAAGGGTTGTTAAGAGCCACTAGGGATAGGAAGATGTGGAGGGCCATGATCATGAAGTCACACGGCACTTAAAAGAAGAAGAAATAAATCTAAAAGGCATGCCTGAGTAGCTAATCAGTATTGAGAAGAGGTGGATTCATACTTAATCAGAATTTGATAAACAAATAAATCATGATGAGGGTATAAAGTGGGGGTTCAATTTTAAAATGTAATCAATATATAAGCTGATCCCTCACTTTGTAGCGATATTAGCTTCTATATATTTATATTCTAGATTTAAGAGCTCTCTCTTTCTCTCATGCTCCTTTCTCCGTCCACTCCACTCTCATCAGTATTTTCATCCTTCTCTTACCCACTTCCTGACACCCCCTATAACCTGTCACTCTTTCTCATAACTTTCCTTCTATGTAACAGTTTGCGCTTCAGTGACAGTAAACTGCCTTGCTTGGGGCGATACGATTATAAAATATATATATATGCACAAAAACGAAAAATTTATGTCAATTGATTTATTTTAGAATTTATCCAAACGCATATTATCTGGAAAAAAATAAGTCACTAACTGGTGTTTAAACTAATTTAAAAAAATTTATAACTGTGGTATTTATAACTGGCTGATAAAAATTACTGCCCGCCATCATAATTCCAAAATACACATACTGTGATCAGGTTAACACTTCTAATAATTAAGAGAAGCCTTCTTTTATTTGAAAACTAGCAGTATAGCCCGCCGTTGCTCGGGTGTAATGAAAGCTTTAAAACTAATCTATGGTCCTGGAGCTCAGACTCTTTGGACGTTGGCACGTAAGACTAAAAAGCAATAGTTGTTTCCAGTTAAAGTGAAACCGTAGACCGAAAGAAAAATGAATGGATGTTAGTCAAATTTTGATTTCCTGGTATCGATATCAAATAAGTTTTTTTCGTCGTAAACTGAATTTTGAAGGCTAAATAAGTCCTCTGAGTAAATGGTATCATGGCTGAGACTAAGAACTACAATTATACCTACTCAGAGCCAAACCCGAAGCAAAAACTAAAATAAAAGGGCTGAAAAAATACAGACATACAGGCAGATAAACAGACACACACACACACAAACATCTTGCTTTTCATATATACATATATTATCGATTTTCTGCACTATTGTAAGAACCGCAACCTTGAAATTTCTGAATATCGTTTCTTATGTCTTTGTCTATGAGTGTATAAAATTTGATTAAAATCGGACCACTCCTTCTATAACCCGATTTTTTCGATTATCGATTTTCGAAATTTATCGGAAGTACCTCGAGACACAAAACCTATCTAAGAACACTCGCAGACGCTTATAGTACAACTGTGTAATTTTTCAAGAAAATCGGTTCAGCCGTTTCGGAGTCTATATGTAACTGACACACACACATGCACACAGACAAAGTTCCATTTATAAATATGTTTAGATCCTGTTCATTTGGTTACTCAATACGGTTTATTCAAGAAGCAAGATTTTGGTTGATAGATTTTGTTTAGCGGTATATCAACACCTCTATGGGTTATTTAATGCCGAAATCTAAATATTTTGAACGCAATTGTTTATTTTTAACAACAGATAAAATGTATTATAGTAATACTATTATAATATGAATTGTTAGTAATTTTACTATTATGCATTTTTTAGTAAGTTTTTATATAAAAATTTGTTGCTGGTAATTTACAATTAAAACGTATTTTTATTCTTTCATAGTATTTCTGTGTTCCCTATATAGCCATCGCTAGAACCCTAAAATGAGCTACTACCTTAGGGTAGGATAGACCGAAGCCTTGCTGATATTTCTCCTGATCTTGCTGGAAAAGGTCCTGGGTATAACCGTAAACTGCTTCCAGCAGCAAGGCCTCTGATTAGGAGGTTGTGAGGAGCATGGAACCACCTATTAATTGCTGTTATGACCATGTCCACTCTGACCCGGAGTGGTAGAACCTGTTAGGGTCCCAGCTATGGGCAAATAGTTAACCCCCCAAACTAGGGTCAAAACATTATGAAACTATAAAAATAGACTTTTATAGAAAAATATACATTTTTGAATGAAAAATATTACCAACAATACAGTTTTGAAAAAAAAATTACTATAACACATTTTTGAAGGAAAGGAAATTTTTACCATCAACACATTTTTTAATACAAAACAAGACATTTTCAGTTTCTAAAAAAATTTCACCAAAATCTGACTAAATCAACCTTCTTACTATAACCGGACATTAAAAAATCCCTATCTTTTTGGCATTAAATAACCCACAGAGATGTTGATATGTCGTTAAACAAAACTCAAACTGAAACCGACTTAATCAACCTCCTCACTATAATCAAACATTAAAAAAAATCTTCAAATCCTATCTTTTTAGCATTAAATAACACACAGAGGTGTTGATATGCCGTTAAACAAAACTGAAACTCAATGAGGAAAAAAATAAAACGAAAAACAACGCTCTTCAAATTTGAAATCTATCTATCCGAGGCCTTACTGCGGGATGTAGTTTATCGTTATACCCAGAACTGAGAAACAAGATTACGAAACGATTGCAAAATATTGCGAGATACTGAATCCGTTTCATTGTAAGGTCAAGCTGATCCGTACTGACGAACTGAATTGATCCGTCCCTTTGATTCCTGCTATTCAGTTGTCTTTAATAATATAGAAGGGAAAAAAAAATACATAAGGAAGGATATTGCGGTTAGTGTAAGGGAATAACTTTCAAAAGGTTTCTCGTTTCAACTATGCGGTTGTGAAACTCGAGACGAGGGTCAGTTTTTTTAGTATTGGCTTTCATGTTTTGCATAGGGGAAATTATCTTAATCTAAGTGACAATCCCAGAGTGGCGCTGTACTGGCCCCTCAAGTATAGACCTTCGGCTGTTGGAATGTTATCTTTTGTCAGAAAAATCAGAGAACCTATTTTTTGAATATATATTCAAAGCTCGTCTTTCCGTTGGAACCGATATGGATTATATCTTGGACGAGCGATACGCACATATCTTTTTCCACTGTCAACAAAGAATCATCGGAATAATAAGCATTTTGGAGGGGAAATAAATAATGAAAAAACTAATCTTTGATTTTGTTTTTCTTTGTTGGATAAACGAAACTTTGTGTGGTTATCGCTGGAATTTTGACAGCAGTAAAGAATGATTCGTTACGTGGGAGAAAACCATTTTTTTTAAAATTCTTCCTTTTTTTATTTTAATTCACTTACTTCTCACTTAATGACTAGGTTCCATTCAAACGACCTGATCGCTCAAAGAGCCTGTTAATAATAAGAATTTTTACCTGATTCCTACATCCGGACATTTTACGGGTGTAATGGGTTTCGGTCAATATGCCTCACAGAGTTTCAATGTTAGATTTATTTATTTATTTATTTATTTATTTATACATAAATTAGAAAGGTTTCCATTAATTTATTCAATTATTTATTTTTTATGGTTTATCAACCCTAGACAGGTTATTTAAGACTATAAAATCATTTTTTGGATTGTATTTTTGTTGTTTTTGATATAATAATGATTTTACTTATGCAATATACATTATACATTGATATTGTTCGGAAGCACACCTTGTCTTTATTCACGAGGTTTCGGCTGTTGTATTAACCCATATAAGAGAGAAGAGAATTCGTACCTTTCCGAAAGGTACTTGTGCGTAAGTAAATAAAAAGAACACGACTAGAATTGGAACTCGGCCATCCACTTATCAATTCCGAATCGGTGTGGTGCAGTGGATATCGGCTCGGATTGAGTTTGAATTCCAGTTGAATTCATTGCATTCACTTACGCGCAAATACCCTTGGGAAAGGTATTAATCCGTCTCTTCCCTCCAGTTATGGGTTTAAATAGTAGGACAGATTAGGTTCTATAGCCTTGGTTGGCAACCTGTCTACCGCAGAGAGCAATGGCAACCTACTGCAGGATAATCTTCTGCCCAATCAGTCATATCTCTTTTGAGACATGATCGCCCAAGTGTGTAACACGTTGGCACTTAACTCTCTGGCTGAATATAATAGTTAAAAACATGTTTAAGTCTTCTACTAGGCACAAAGTGGGGGACCAGTTTTATATTGTTATGAAATAACAATTTGATCCCCCACTAATTACTACTTTATAATATAATACGTCTCTTCTCCCTCTAGCTATGAGTCAAATAACAGGACAGACTGGGTTCTATAGTCTTGGTCGGCAAACAGTACACCGCAGAAAGCAATGGCAACCTACTGCAGGATTATCTACCCAGTCAGTCATGTCACGAAAGAGACATGATCGCCGAAGCGTGTATCACGTATGGCACAACCGACACATACCATGACACATTTCGGACATAGAAGCTTAAAGCACCTGATATTCGCACACCTATCTGGGCACAGAACATAATTTCGGTCGATGGTTCGAAAATCGAGATATGGCCGTATACCTCTACATGTGTCGACATAGATAGATAGATAGATAGATAGATAGATAGATAGATAGATAGATAGATAGATAGATAGATAGATAGATAGATAGATAGATAGATAGATAGATAGATAGATAGATAGATAGATATGAACAGACTGGGATAGATAGATAGATAGATATGAACAAAACTGGGATAGATATATAGATAGATATGAACAGACTGGGATAGATAGATAGATAGATAGATAGATAGATAGATAGATAGATAGATAGATAGATAGATATGAACAGACTGAGTGATAGATAGATAGATAAGTGAACAGACTGGGATAGATAGATAGATAGATAGATAGATAGATAGATAGATAGATATGAACAGACAGATAGATAGATAGATAGATAGAACAGACTGGATAGATAGATAGATAGATAGATAGATAGATAGATAGATAGACAGACAGATAGATAGATAGATAGATAGATATGAACAGACTGGGATAGATAGATAGATAGATAGATAGATAGATAGATAGATAGATAGATATGAACAGACTGGGATAGATAGATAGATAGATATGAACAAACTGGGATAGATATATAGATAGATATGGAACAGACTGGGATAGATAGATAGATAGATAGATAGATAGATAGATAGATAGATAGATAGATAGATAGATAGATAGATAGATATGAACAGATCAGATAGATAGATAGATAGATATGAACAGACTGGGATAGATAGATAGATAGATAGATAGATAGATAGATAGATATGAACAGACTGGGATAGATAGATAGATAGATAGAACAGACTGGGATAGATAGACAGATAGATAGATAGATAGATAGATAGATAGATAGATAGATAGATATGAACAGACTGGGATAGATAGATAGATAGATAGATAGATAGATAGATAGATAGATATGAAGAAAATTTACACAAAATAAATCTACAAAACTTGTGTGTATTATTTAATGAAATATGCATCAATAGAATATCTACTTAACTACGAGTATCGATAAAAAATAATGTTCAAACCAATCATTTTATATATACAGCTCAAAAAAATTAGAGGAACACTTTTTAACCAGAGTATAGTAACCTATCAGTCAAACTTTTGGGATATTGATCTGGTCAGTTAAGTAGCAGAGGGTGTTGTTAATCAGTCTTTGCTGCTTTGTTGTTAATGAAATCAACAACAGGTGCTTCAGAGGGGCAACAATGAGACACCCACCAAAATAGGAATGGTTGAGGCCACTGATACTTATCCCTTCTCATCTCTTTTGGCTGATTTTTTACTGACTGTCTTTCTACTGCTGTAGTTTTTCATTTGTCTTGGATCAACAGAGATGTTGATAGCATGGTGCGATACCTGGACGCTACAGAGGTTGCACAGGTAGTGCAACTCGTCCAGGTTGGCACATCAATACGTGCCGTTTCAAGAAAGTTTGCTGTGTCTCTCAGCACAGTCGCAAGAGCATGGAAGAGATTCCAGCAGACAGGTCGTTATTCCAGGAGAGCTGGACAGGGCCGTAGAAGATCCTTAAACTCGCAGCAGGATTGGTATCTGCCCCTTTGTGCAAGGAGGAACAGGATGAACACTGCCAGAGCCCAACAAAATGAATCCAGCAGGCCACTGGTGTTGATGTTTCTGACCAAACAATCAGAAACAGGCTCCATGAGGGTATTCTGAGGGACCGACATCCTGTAGGGGTCCCTGTGCTCACTGCCCAGTACCGTAGAGATCGATTGGCATTTGCCATAGATCACCAGAATTGACAACTACGCCACTGGCGCCCTGTGCTCTTAACCGATGAGAGCAGGTTCAATCTGAGCACATGCGACAGACGTGAAAGGGTGTGGAGATGCCGTGGAGAACGTTATGTTGCCTGCAAAATCAGCATGACCGATATGGTGGTGGGTCAATGGTGGTCCGGGGAGGCATATTCCTGGATGGACGCACAGACCTCTACAGGTTAGTTAATGGCACACTGACTGCTATTAGGTATCGGGATGAAATCCTTGGACCAATTGTCAGAACCTACGCTAGTGCAGTGGGATCTGGGTTCCTCCTGGTCCACGACAATGCCCGACCTCATGTGGCTAAAGTATGCAGGCAGTTCCTGGAGGATAAAGGAATTGATACCATTGACTGGCCCCCACGTTCACCTGACCTAAACCCAATAGAACACTTCTCGGACATTATGTTTAGGTCTATCCGGTACCACCAGGTTGTCCCTCAGACTGTCAAAAAGCTCACTGATGCTCTGGTTCAGATCTGGGAGGAGATATCCCAGGACACCATCCGTCGTCTCATTAGGAGCATGCCCCGACTTTGTCAGGCATGCGTACAAGCACGCGGGGGGGGGGGGGGGGGCACACAACCTACTGAGAATCATTTTGAGTTTCTAAACGACATTTTGGCAAAATGGACCTGTCTTTTGCTTTATTATTTCACTTTTACTTTTGGGATGTGTTTGGTTTCCCCCCTCTTTAGGGCGATCATTTTTATTTCTATCAAATTATGTGGTATCATTTTGTTACAAATACATCACCTACTTATTATCAGGAAAGTTATTCAATATCATTTTTCCCCTGTTTAAATCTGATGTGTTTTTGAAGTGTTCCTCTATTTATGTTTGAGCAGTCTATGTGCGTTGTGGTACAGTGGATATCGGCTCGGAACGAGAAACCGGGGTGCCGAGTTCGAATTCCAGTTGAATCCATTGTATTCACTTACGCGCAAATACCCTTGGGAAAGGTATTAATCCGTCTCTTCCTTCCAGTTATGGGTTAAATAGCAGGACAGACTGGGTTCTATAGCCTTGGTCGGCAACCAGTCTACCGCAGAAAGCAATGGCAACCTACTGCGGGATAATCTTCTGCCCAGTCAGTTATGTCTCTTTCGGGACACGATCGCCCAAGCGTGTATCACGTATGGCACTTAACTGACTGATTATGTGTGTACATAAACAATCTTTTTAACGTATATTTATTAATTTTTTATCTCCTCTCATTCTCTCGCCTTTTCCCCACGTACTCACATATAAAAAACTTATACGTGTATATTAAGAACAGCGTGAGCATGTATACACATACATGGCCACTTTTCTTCCCCAAACGACGTGGTATATTTCACAATTCATACATCATAACGAACATCATCATCATCATTTGTCCATCACTACACCCATCATCACACCCAATGGTGCATAGGGCAGCAACTTCTTGTTACTGTTTCTGTAACAAACTATTTTTTACGGGGTAAGGTTGTTAGCCCTGCACCCAACCCCCAAACCTGGAGGACTGGTGGACCATTCTTGGTCCTTACGTTTACAGCACCTGGTATTCCAAAATGGTCACCAATTTAAGTACTGACCAGGCTCGATGTTGCTTAACCTCGGTGATCGGACAGGAACCGGTGTATTCAACACGATATAGTCGTAGAACATATATCATTTGGATTTCGATATCGACATGTATATGCATGATTAAACTGATCAATACAGGGGGATATAAAAAATCCAGGAGGGTACAATCGACTACATCCTTAATCGGTGATCAACGCCAACATATATATAATCAGGTGCTCCCATATACTCGAAAAACAAATATATGATTAGGTGCACTCTTATACATGAAGGACACGCCTAATTAGGTGCACTAATATACACGCAATATACATACAACAATAGATATAATAACTTCTCTTCTGCATACTTGCTTTCCTGACAGTTACAATCTCCAAGAATTTAAATGTAAGGTCAATAGTCATCTCCTGTCTCAATAACTTACATCCTCTCTCTTATGCTTTTCTACGTCCACCCCACTCTCATCAGTAATCTCTTCCCTCTCCTACTCTCTTCCTGACACCCCCTGCAACCTCTCACTCCTCATAACATTCCTCCTCGTCCACCCCACTCTTATCAGTACTCTCTTCCCTTTCCTACTCTCTTCCTGACACCCCCTGCAACCTCTCACTTCTCATAACATTCCTCCTTGTCCACCCCACTCTCATCAGTACTCTCTTCCCTCTCCTACTCTCTTCCTGACACCCCCTGCAACCTCTCACTTTTCATAACATTCCTCCTTGTCCACCCCACTCTCATCAGTAATCTCTTCCCTCTCCTACTCTCTTCCTGACAACCCCTGCAACCTCTCACTTCTCATAACATTACTCTTTGTCCACCCCACTCTTATCAGTACTCTCTTCCCTCTCCTACTCTCTTCCTGACACCCCCTGCAACCTCTCACTTCTCATAACATTCCTCCTTGTCCACCCCACTCTTATCAGTACGCTCTTCCCTCTCCTACTCTCTTCCTGACACCCCCTGCAACCTCTCACTTCTCATAACATTCCTCCTTGTCCACCCCACTCTCATCAATACTCTCTTCCCTCTCCTACTCTCTTCCTGACACCCCCTGCAACCTCTCACTTCTCATAACATTCCTCCTTGTCCACCCCCCTCTCATCAGTAATCTCTTCCCTCTCCTACTCTCTTCCTGACAACCCCTGCAACCTCTCACTTCTCATAACATTCCTCCTTGTCCACCCCACTCTTATCAGTACTCTCTTCCCTCTCCTACTCTCTTCCTGACACCCCCTGCAACCTCTCACTTCTCATAACATTCCTCCTCATCCACCCTCCTCTCATCAGTAATCTCTTCCCTCTCCTACTCTCTTCCACACACCCCCTGCAACCTCTCACTCCTCATGACATTCCTCCTCATCCACCCCACTCTCATCCATCAATCCCACTCCTACTCTCTTCCTGACACCCTTGCAACCTCTCCCTCTCCTTAACATTCCTCCTATGTAACCCCCTGCACAACAGTGTCAGTAAAATACCTTGCTTGAGGCGACACGATTAAAAAAATATTGATAAATAATGTAACCGTAATTATCTTTGGGCACCCCTATATATACAGAACATCTACATAATTAGATGCACCCATATAGACGAAATAGCCCTATATAAGCTTACAGCTAGGTGCACCCTTATACACGTGAAATATTTATATTAAAATACATTAACAATCACACAGTGTAAAACAAAACACTCTTAACTTCATACATAAATAATATAGACTCGTTGCATACATATATTGGCATCTCTACCCAATACATTGTAGATCTCCACCTTCACATCTTCAGTCCATAAAATCCTCTAATGAATGATCAACGCAAGATAGGAATGAATCAGCAACTGTGACGGAACAGAGTAATTCTAAGAGTCTTCGTATTAGATAATTTAAATTTATTTTTATGACGACATTTGAAAATTATTTCATTTCTTTGATTTAATAATTGGCTAGTTTCTCTATACTTGATAATTCTATTCTTTTCGTCTAAGCATGAATTGCATTTGCTTCTGAAGCTGTTGGGGGTTTGAGATTTACCGATAATTTTACGGGCGAAAGAAGTGAAGGTGGAAATCTTTGATGTAATGGGTAGACACGTCAGTTTAATTTTCTGAAAGCTGTCTTAATTATTGAAAAGGCTACCATTCATCCATGCTTTGAATATTGCTGCTATATATGGCCCGGTGTTCCTGCTATCTATTTAGAGATTCTTGCTACAACCCAAGGAGTAATCTTGCAATGTTTCATTCCATAATCTATCTTACATATTTATGAGTTTACCATTCATCCATGCTTTGAATATTGCTGCTACATATGGTCCGGTGCTCCTGCTATATATTTAGAGAGTCTTAATAAAATTCATGGAGGAATCTGCTATGTTTCTCTTCAGAATTTATCTTACATATTTATAAGTTTAGCATTCATCCATGCTTTAAATATTGCTGCCATATATGGTCCGGTTCATGTTGCTATATATTTAGAGATTCTTGATAAAATTCAAGTAGGAATCCACAATGTTTCTCTTCAGAATATATCTTACATATTTATAAGTTTAGCATTCATTCATGCTTAGAATATTGCTGCCAAATATGGTCCGGTGCTCCTGCTATATATTTAGAGATCCTTGATAAAATCCAAAGACGAATTTGCAATGTTTCTCTCGAAAAACTATCTTACATATTTATAAGTCTAGCATTCATCCATGCTTTGAATATTGCTTCCAAATTTCGTTCTGTGCTCCTGGTAGATATTTAGAGATTCTTGTTAAAATCCAAGGAGGAATCTGCAATGTTTCTTTTCCGATTCTATTTCCTTCGTCTATGTGCCGTGTCCCTTCACGACATAGGCGATCATAGATTTCCATCTCTACCACTCCCTACCCTTTTTTTAATATCCCCCTTCCTGTTATCCGACTTTATTCTCGCTCTATCCGTCCCGCTTTTTCCTTGTCTCTTTTCTCTTGTATTTGTCCCGTGAGCATCAGATTCTCTAAGCCCCTCTTTCTCATTACGTGCCAAATATCTTCAGCATTTCATGACTTTGAATATCAGAATCCTTTCTGTGCCCATTCACTCCATAACTTATTCGTTTTTCACGTGTCCCGTTTATGGTATCCACAGCATCCTGCTGTAGAACCACATTTTGATTTTTTCAAGTCTTTTACAGTACCTTGATATTTCCAAGCGGTCACCCATCTAGGTATTGACTAGACTCGACGTTGCTTAATTTCGGTGATCGTTCTGGAACTGATCTTTCAACGTGATACGGTTGTAAGCAGTTTTTTTTAATCATTTCACCCCAAGCAAAGCATACTGCCACTGTTGCGCATGGGGGTTACATAGAGGGAAGAGATGAGAGAGAGGGGTTAGTTATAGGAAATGTCAGGAGGAGGGTAATAGACGGATGAGGATACCGAGGATGTAGGTGGAGTAGATGAAAATAAAGCTTGAGAGAATGGATGCGAGCTAGTGAGATAAGAGAAGTCTATTGACCTTACATTTAAATTCCTGAAGATTGTAGCTGTCGGGGAAGCAAGTATATGGAAAGGAATTCCAGAGGTGGGAAGTGCGTGAAAAGAAGCTGTTAGAGTAGAAATTGCGGTTACACTTTATCGGTTTCACAGTAAAAGGGTGGAACCTAGTTGCTAATCTAGTAGCTCGTGTAAATTCATACCTAGGGGGCATCAGTGATCTAAGTTCATTGGAGCAGAAGACGTGAAAGTATTTATAGGAGAGGCACAGGGAAGCCACGTCACGCCGGTGAGAGAGCGACTGCATCCGAGCTGCTAAGTCGGTATCAATCACATTACAGATTCTTTGTTGGATTTTGTCAAGAACCCCTTGGTGAATAGCAGGGGCACCCGACCAGATGTTGCAGCAGTATTCAATACACGGGCGGATTGTAGATTTATATATGTGCAGGATGGACTCAGACGGGAAAAACTTCCTGGCCCTGCACAGTGAACCGACCTTTCTAGCAGCGGATTTAGCAATGGATTCGATATAGTCATTCCACTTGCGGTCCGCTGAGAATGTGAGGCCAAGGAGGCGTAGTATTTTATTCTCAGAGAGGCTAGCCTGTTCCATGCTAATGGCGGGTAGGAGCGGTTGTCTATGATGGTTAATAGGTGGCAGCTTTGTTTTGGAAGAATTAAAATTTACGAGCCATTTCTTTTCCCAGTCCACCACGTATTGGAGGTCTTTCTTCCAAACTTGCCTTCATCTTTAATCTGAATGTCTGGCATTTGTTGCCATATTGAAGGACAGACTTCACATAACAATCCAGTACGCTCTACTTAATTTCCAGCGAAAATTTCTTGTCTCTTAGCACATGGTTTAGTGCTCCTGCTCAATATTTAGAGATTATTGATAAAATCCTAAGAGGAATTTACAATATTTCCCTCTAGAATCTATCTTAGATATCTAAAAGTCTACCATGCATCCTTGCTTTGAAAATTTCTTCCACATTTAATCCAGTGTTGTTTCTTTATATTTTGAGATTCCTGATAAAACCCAAAGAATAATTTGCAATATTATTGGTTCTGACTTAGCATCTCGGCTTCAGTCGTTTTCCTACCAATGTATGCAGATTCCTATGTTTTGTTTTTTGATAAATACGTCATGGAATTTTTTCTGACGATTTTTTAAATTGTTATTTTTTATTCAGTAAACCGCTCAGACAAATTATTCACGTGGCATTATTTAAAGGTTCGTAGAAACTTCAGATATTACGATGGCTGTCGTAAGAATGATAAGATAATCTTTTGGAGTAAGGAATACTGTGATATATTTGGGTCAGTAATTATGTCTAGTTAAGTTTGAGTAGAGGATTAAGAGAGAGGAAAATTTCACGAGAATCAATGTACTAGATTGCTATGTGATGTCAGTTCTTCAATATGTCAGTGAATGTTGGTCAATATCACCGAAGATGAAAGAAAAACTTGAAGCAACTGAAATGTGGTTCTACAGAAGCATACTGGACATAAAGTGGGGGATCAGTTCCATATTACAATCAATACATAAACTGACCCCTAACTTTGTGGCCAGAGCAGTTTCTATACAATTATATTCCTGTGATCCAAATGCACAAGTTTTCTTTCCAGGAGCTGAGAAGAGTACTAAGAAACAGAACAATTTCACTAGAAACAAAGAAGAGACTACTGGATTGCTATGTGATGTCAGTTCTTCAATACGGCAGTGAATGCTGGACAATATCATCAAAGATGAAGGAAAAACTTGACTCTTAAAGAAAACTAAATGACCTCCTACAGACGATAGATGAAGAGAGGGACAAAAAAGGACTATAAATAAACTGCAAGAAAACCGAATGCATGGTCATCAGCAAAAAGAGCAACCCAAAATGCCGATTACAGGTCGGGGATACTAGAATCAAGCAGGACAAAATTTTAAATACCTTGGAAGCGTTCTAATAGAAAACGGAAAGTGCGACACTGAGATCCGAAGGTGAATTGGCATGGCGAAGGACGCGTTCCAGAAGTTGAGTAAAGTATTAAGAAACAGGACAATTTCACTAGAAACAAAGAAGAGACTACTGGATTGCTATGTGTTGTCAGTTCTTCAATATGGCAGTGAATGTTGGACAATATCTTCGAAGATGAAGGAAATACTTGAAACAACTAAAATGTGGTTCTACAGAAGGATGCTGCGCATATCGTGGATCGAGCATGTGAGCAATGATGACGTTTTGGAAAGGATGGAAACGAAGGGAAATTAATACTGAGCATCAGGAAGAGACAGCTAAAGATTCTGGGACATGCAGTAAGGAAGGAGGGCTTGGAAAACCTGATACTAACAGGCCAGATAGAGGGAAAAGAGACAGAGGAAAGCAGCGGATAACATATTTGAAGGACCTGATCAGTTGGATGACGGTACGAGGGTTGCGTGGTGTTACAGGAGAAATCATGCTAAGAGCCAGCAGAGATAGGGAAACGTGGAAAGCCATGTTCGCTTACGTCCTGAAAGGACAAGGCACAAAGAAGAAGAAGAAGAAGAAGATTGAAGACTAGATTCTTCTATTTTGGTTTTTCGTGCCACATGTTTGTATTTTTCAAAATAAATATTACTTTCCGTTTTTCTTACTGGACTTTATGAATTTAAGTGCAGTATAGTGGAAATGTGCGCTGTGGTGCAGTGGATATGAAAGAACTGAGTTCAAATTCCAGTTAAGTTCGTTGAATTCACTTATGTCTAAATACTTTTGGGAAAAGCATGAATCCATTTTTCTCTCTCCAGCTATGGGTTAAATAGCAGGACAGAATGAGTTCTATAGCCTTGCCTGGCAACCAGTCTACCGCTGAAATTAATGGCATCCTACTGCGGGTAATTATTCTGTCAAGTCATGATCGCCCAAGCATGCCAAGTATGGCACTTAACTGACAGAGAGTGTAACCATAATTGCTATGCTAAAATATTCTTCTATCACTCGTCTCCCTTATGGAACTTTCTGCCGGTTTCTTGCTTTCCACTCAACTTTGATCTTCAAAAATTTAAATACAATGTCAATCGTTATCATCTGACTTTTTAATTCCTGTTCTTTTATTGTTCTCTCTCCTTAATTATGTTTTCTTCTTCTCATATGATTATAAGTCCTATGCTAACAGTTTCTTCTCTCGCTTGTGGAAATCTCTTCCGGCTTCTTGCTTTCCACTCAACTTTGATCTTCAAAAATTTAAATGCAATGTCAATCGTTATCATCTGACTTTTTAATTCCTGTTATTTTATTGTTCTCTCTCCTTAATTATGTTTTCTTCTTCTCATATGATTATAAGTCCTATGCTAACAGTTTCTTCTCTCGATTGTGGAACTCTCTTCCGGCTTCTTGCTTTCCACTCAACTTTGATCTTCAAAAATTTAAATGCAATGTCAATCGTTATCATCTGACTTTTTAATTCCTGTTCTTTTATTGTTCTCTCTCCTTAATTATGTTTTCTTCTTCTCATATTATTATAAGTCCTATGCTAACAGTTTCTTCTCTCGCTTGTAGAACTCTCTTCCGGCTTCTTGCTTTCCACTCAACTTTGATCTTCAAAAATTTAAATGCAATGTCAATCGTTATCATCTGACTTTTTAATTCCTGTTCTTTTATTGTTCTCTCTCCTTAATTATGTTTTCTTCTTCTCATATGATTATAAGTCCTATGCTAACAGTTTCTTCTCTCGCTTGTAGAACTCTCTTCCGGCTTCTTGCTTTTCACTCAACTTTGATCTTCAAAAATTTAAATGCAATGTCAATCGTTATCTTCTGTCTTCTTAATTCCTCTTCTTTTATTGTTCTCTCTCCTTAATTATGTTTTCTTCTTCTTATATGATTATAAGTCCTATGCTAACAGTTTCTTCTCTCGCTTGTAGAACTCTCTTCCGTCTTCTTGCTTTCCACTCAACTTTGATCTTCAAAAATTTAAATGCAATGTCAATCGTTATCATCTGACTTTTTAATTCCTGTTCTTTTATTGTTCTCTCTCCTTAATTATGTTTTCTTCTTCTCATATGATTATAAGTCCTATGCTAACAGTTTCTTCTCTCGCTTGTAGAACTCTCTTCCGGCTTCTTGCTTTCCACTCAACTTTGATCTTCAAAAATTTAAATGCATTGTCAATCGTTATCTTCTGTCTTCTTAATTCCTCTTCTTTTATTGTTCTCTCTCCTTAATTATGTTTTCTTCTTCTCATATGATTATAAGTCCTATGCTAACAGTTTCTTCTCTCGCTTGTAGAACTCTCTTCCGGCTTCTTGCTTTTCACTCAACTTTGATCTTTAAAAGTTTAAATGCAATGTCAATCGTTATCTTCTGTCTTCTTAATTCCTCTTCTGTTATTGTTCTCTCTCCTTAATTATGTTTTCTTCTTCTCATATGATTATAAGTCCTATGCTAACAGTTTCTTCTCTCGCTTGTAGAACTCTCTTCCGGCTTCTTGCTTTTCACTCAACTTTGATCTTTAAAAGTCTAAATGCAATGTCAATCGTTATCTTCTGTCTTCTTAATTCTTTTCTTCTTATTGTTTTCTCTCCTTAACAGTATTTTTATATTAATTTACACTCAGTATCCTTATTGCGTCTTAGTGGCTTTATTGCCATGTTTAGTGTGAAATGATTAAAAAATAATAAAGGTTATTTAGATGGCAAAGCCACCACTTCAAATATAGATTAAAAAACTGAAAACCGAAAACTGTTGCAGGTCAAAACTACTAACAGCTCTTCTTCTTCTTCTTCTTCTTCTTTGAACAGTGTCTCTTCAGCACGTAGGCGATCATGGCCCTCCACTTCTCCCTATCCCTTGTAGCTCGTAGCAACTTATCTTGACCAATTAAGTGCCATACGTGATCCACGCTTTAGGCGATCATGTCTCGAAAGGGATATGACTAACTGGACAGAAAATAAGATTATCCCGCAGTAAGTTGCCATTGCTTTCTACAGTAGACTGATTGCCAACCAAGTCTACAGAAACCATTCTGTCCTGTTATTTGACTCATATCTAGAGGGGGGTGAGATGTATTTTATTATTAAGTCGTAGTTAGTGGGGTATCAGTTTATTACTTCATAACAATATAAAGATAATCCCCAACTTTATACCCACTAGAAGCCTCAATCATGTTTTCAACTATTATATTCAGTCAGTCAGTTAAGCGCCCAACGTGATACACGCTTTGGGTGATCATGTCTTAATAGAGACATGACTGATTAGGCAGAAGATTATTCTTCAGTAAGTTGCCATTGCTTTCTACAGTAGACTGGTTGCAACCCAATTTGTCCTATTATTTAACCCATAACTGGAGGGAAGAGACGGATTAATACCTTTCCTAAGGGTATTTGTGCGAAAGTGAATGCGAGGAATTCAACTGTAATTCGAATCCGTCTCTCCGATTTGTTCTGAACCGATACCCATTGCACCACAAAGCACATCAGCGGTACGCTTCCTAAACTGTGCTTTCCCATCCATTTGCTCAAGCTCATCAAGTATGTCATACGTTGATTTCTTTCTGTCTTTCTTTCACTCTATCCGTCCTGAGAGTATTAGATTCTCCAAGCATTCCTTCCTCATTACTTTTCTCACAAACTTCATCTGTCTTTTTTTGAAGTTATGTATAAATTTCCTATTTTCTTTTCATCCTCTCCAAAACCTTATCTACGTTCGGTTCATGGTATACCCAGCTTCCTTCTGTACCCTTTCGAATTAATATATTTTTTCCTTTTTTTAATCTACTGACTGTTAAAAAAAAAAAAAAGCATGAGGCTCCCAACAGATGGTCTCCGCGTTTTAAGGCGATATATAATACTGGATTTAAATGAAGTCATCTTCCAAGCAAGACGTTGTCTGTCTCTGGCCACGAGCGCACCGACTGTGACAATGACATTAACTTGGTCAGCTATTAACAGCCTTGTCCTCAACCACTCTCATCCCTCTGCCATTCATGGATGCTTAGAACTCTTTCATCGCTGTAAAGGTGAAAGGCGAATTAATAATGGGAGGGGGTCATCATACGCTTCTAATAAGATGATCCAGGCAATTTTTATAGGGATCACTAATGTCCGCACCCATTTTTTAATTTTTTTTATATATTAACGGAATTCTTTGCTCTTTACTTTTTTATATGAACTCGGCGTTTAATGATTCGCTGTTTGTCGATTCTCACATGCCTGACCCTCTTATTAATTGTTAGTTTTTTTCCTTACTGCTTGAAGTTAAATGATAGCCAAACTTGACTCTCGCCTAAACCGACCCGCTACAGTCCCCAATTTAGCATTGGTCATATTTTGTTTCTCTTGTATAATTTACAAAGCTCCGTTGGCCAATTTCTGTCCCTCCCATGTGCAAAACACAAAATCAAGTTTCATTGTTTGCTGGTTTCGTCACTTCATCATCTTATTTTATTTTTCTCTTTGTTTTTCTTTTCTATTTTTTTTTTTTTCTGGATATTGTTTCGATTTTTTTTTTTTCGTTTACCAAAGAACATCTTAGGTTTTCATTCTTTCTTTACAATAATTATTCATTTATTTCATCCTTTTTGTGACTTTTTTTATCTCCTTTTGATCTTTGTAGATGTTTTCGTCGTATTCAGCGTGACTTGTTACCATCCCTCATTCTTTCTTACTTACTTTCTTTCTTAATATTCTCAAATCTTCTTGCTTTCTTTCTTCATATGGTCTTCTTTCTTTCTTTCTTTTTTCTTTCTTTTTTCTTTCTTTCTATTCCAAACCTTTTCTCTTCTTTCTTTCTTTCTTTCTTTCTTTCTTACTTTCTTTCTTAATATTCTCAAATCTTCTTGCTTTCTTTCTTCATATGGTCTTCTTTCTTTCTTTCTTTCTTTCTTTCTTTTTTATTTCATTTTTCTTTCTTTCTATTCCAAACCTTTTCTCTTCTCTTCTTTCTTTCTTTCTTTCTTTCTTTCTTTCTTTCTTTCTTTCTTTCTTTCTTTACTTACTTTCTTTCTTAATATTCTCAAATCTTCTTGCTTTCTTTCTTCATATGGTCTTCTTTCTTTCTTTCTTTCTTTTTTCTTTCTTTTTTCTTTCTTTCTATTCCAAACCTTTTCTCTTCTCTTCTTTCTTTCTTTCTTTTTTCTTTTTTCTTTCTCTCTTTTTTCTTTCTTTCTATTCCAAACCTTTTCTCTTCTCGTCTTTCTTTCTTTCTTTTTCTTTTTTCTTTCTCTCTTTTTTCTTTCTTTCTATTCCAAACCTTTTCTCTTCTCTTTCTTTCTTTCTTTCGTTCTTTCTTTCTTTCTTTCTTTCTTTTTTCGTTGAATCATTCTTTAGTTTTTCTTTTTTATTCATTTCTTTTTCTTTCATTTTTTTTCTTTTAACTTCCTTTCTTTGCTCTTTTTTCTTCTAACTTTCTTTTTTTTCTAATTGTCTTCATTCTTTTATTTTATTTTCTATATTTTCTTTATTTCTCTTTTTTCTCTTTTTTTCTTTCTTTCATTCGTGCAGTTTCATTCTTTTTTATTTCATTTCTTTGTTATTCCTTTGCATTTGATTTTTTTCTTTCTTTCTTTCTTTCTTTCTTTCTTTTACTTGTTTTATTTTTGTTCTCAATTTTTCTTCATTGACTCCATTTCTCTCTTTCTACTTTTCTTTCTTTCTTTTCGCTCTCTAAAATTCATTCATTCGTTCATTCATTTTTTCTTTCCTTCTTTCTTTCTTTCTTTTTATTTCACCTTTTCTTTTCTTCTTTTACCTTCCTAACAATTCTTTTTTGTTTCTTTATCGCTTTCTTTCTTACTTTCTTTCTTTCTTTCTTTCTTTCTTTCTTAATATTTTCTTCTTTTTTATCTTTCTTTCTTCATTCATTATTTGATTCATTCTTTAATCTTTCATTTTCATCTCTCTTTTTATCTTTCTTTCTTCCTTTTTCTTTTGTTTTTTATATTTCTTCTTTCTTTCTTTCTTTCTTTCTTTCTTTATTTCTTTCTTTCTTTCGTTTTCATGTTTTTACATTCATTCTTTGATTCATTCTTTATTCTTTCTCTTTCATTTCTCTTTTTTCTTTTTTCTTTTTTCTTTTTCTTCATTCTTTCTTTTTTGTTTTCTATTTCATTCGTTCTCTTTTTTTAATTTTGTCTGTTCATCTCTCTGTGTGCATGTAATCCTGTCTATTCATGTCTCTCTCTCATCCTGTTTGTTCCTCTCTCTCTCTCTATCTCTATCATCCTGTCTAGTCATCTCTCTCTCTCTCTTTCTCTTTCTCACATCCTGCCTGTTCACTTCTCTCTCTCATCCTGCTTGTTCATATCTCTCTCTTATCTTGTCTGTTCATCTCTCTCCCACATCCTACCTGTTCACGTCTCTCTCTCTCTCATCCTGCCTGTTCGTCTCTCTCTCTCTTTCTCTCTATTTCATCCTCTCTGATCATCTCTCTCGCTCATACTGTCTGTTCATCTCTCTCTCACATCCTGCCTGTTCACGTCTCTCTCTCCCATCCTGTCTGTTCATCTCTTTCTCTCTCTCCCTCTCTCTCTCTGTCTCTCTCATCCTGCATGTTCATGGTTCTCTCTCTCTTATCCTGTCTATATCTCTCACTTTCATCCTGTCTGTTCTCCTATCTCTCTCTTTCTCAGTTTGTCAATCTATAATGATTTCTTGCTTATCTGCAACAATTCAGCCAATAAGAATACATTTATAAATAAGAAAAATATTATTTTAGCTAGCATTATAGGCCGGCGTTATTCAGGTATAATGAAAGCTTTAAAACTAATCCATGGTCCTGGAGCTCAGACTCTTTGGACGTAGGCACGAAAGACTAAAATGCAATAGTTGTTTCCAGTTAAAGTGAAACCGTAGACTGAAAGAAATATGAATGGATGTAAGTCAAATTTTTATTTACTGGAATCGATATCGAATAAGTTTTTTTCGTCGTAAACTGAATTTTGAAGGCTAAATAAGTCCTCTGAGTAAATGATATCATGGCTGAAACTAAGAACTACAATTATACTTACTTAGAGCCAAACCCAAAGCAAAAACTAAAATAAAAGGGCTGAAAAAATAGACACATACAGTCAGATAAATAGACACGCACACAAACATCTTGCCTTATATATATATATATATATATATATATATATTATAGATTTTCTGAACTATTGTAAGAACTGGAACCTTGAAACTTCTGAATATCGTTTCTTATGTCTTTGTCTATGAGTATCAAATTTGATTAAAATCTGACCACTCCTATAACACGATTTTTTCGATTATCGATTATCGATATTTATCGGGGGTACCTCGACACAAAACCCTAACTAAGAACACTCGCAGACGCTTATAGTACAACTGTGTAAATTTTCAAGAAAATCGGTTCAGCCGTTTCGGAGTCTATAGGTAACGGGGACACACACACACACACACACACACACACAAAGTTCCATTTATAAATAAGTTTAGATAGATTTTACTTTAATGAGAATAACGTCTTAACCAAAAAAAAAAAAAAAAAAGGAATTTATTTATGAGTAAACCTAATGGAATCAATGATTATCAGAGTGATTTCTAAATTGTAGTCTCCCGAAACAGACTGACACACAGACAGACACAAAGTGCATAGAGCCTGCCGGAGTGAAAATAGAGACAAGCCTTCAATCACATCTTCTGTTTCACGGTTTTATTTCGCATATATCTTTGTCATAAAATGCCCATTCTTCGTTATTTAAGCGTCAAAGAACCAGGCCTCAATGCTGAAGGTGATTTATTGATGGTATGACCTCTCTGACCCGAATAGTGGACAAGGTCAGCGTGTAAGATCTGCAAGGAAGCATCTTCCAGTGAATTTCGGATTCGCCGATGGATTTCTCATAATTTTCCACTCATACATTAAGCTATCATCAACAGCGACCCCCCTGTTGTCACCGACTGGAGATTTTTGTTAATTTAATCCTTCTGCTTTGTGATTCTCAAATGTTTCGTCTCTGAATCAATGCTTCTTTAAATAGAATCATTATTAATTTTGCAATTTACCAATTAATTTTAACTAATAATTAAAGCGTTCTTTACCCAATAAAAAGTCATAGTGCAACTCACGCCCAGAAATAGCAAGCTACTCAAATCTGATCGTTCCACTGGGAATGAAGGTTTTTATTTTCGGATTGAATTTAGGGGAGACAGTTGTTGTACTGAGTTTAACAAGACCTCGCTTTATACGATTTGGAATAACTTGATGGTATTTAATTGAAGGATATGATTTATTTATTTCGTTTTTTTTTAAAATCATTTAACCTTAAATAGACGAAACCATCACCAGTGTGCAGCGAGTTACATCGAGAGAAAAAAAAGGTACTGGGTGTGCGTGCTGAAGAAATGGTAAAAGATGGATGGTATTCAAGATGATAGAATATGGGAATTGACGTTGCATTTAAACTTTTGAAGGTTGGAGCTATCAGGAAAGCAAATAAACAGAAGTGTGTTCCACGAACAGGAGGTGCGAGAAAAGAAACTGTAGAGTAGAAGAGTTGGTTACTTTTAACTATTTCAACGATAAAAGCGCGCTTAAAGTCACGTGAATGGGGACTAGAAAAAAACTCGTTAGATATTTTATGTTAAAAAAAAACCTTTTGATACAAAATTCATTAAAAAAGTAATTTAGGAAATTTGACTTTTTACATTTTTTCCTTCAAGTTTATTTAATATTTTTCTTTTTCTTCTATGTGCCCTGTCCCTTCAGGACATAGGCGATCATGGCTTTCCACGTCTCCCTATCCCTGGTGGCTCTTAGCACGCCTTCTTCTGTTACACCCTGCAACACTCGTTCCATCATCCACCTGATTAGGTGCTTCAAATATGTTATCCGTTGATTTCTTCTGTCTCCTTTTCTCTCTATCTGTCCTGTTAGTATCAGGTTCTCCAAGCCCTCTTTCTTCATTGCATGTCCCAGGAATTTCAGTTGTCTCTTCCTGATGCTCAGTATCAATATCCTTTTCATTTCCATCCTTTCCAAAACTTCATCATTGCTCACATGCACGATCCATGATATTCACAGTATCCTTCTGTAGAACCACATTTCAGTTGCTTCAAAGTTTTCCTTCATCTTTAATGATATTCTCCAGCATTCACTGCCATAATAAAGAACTGACAACACATAGCAATCTGGTACTCTTCTTTGTTTCCAGTGAAATTTTTATGTCTCTTAATACTTTACTTAGCTTCTGGAACGCGTTCTTCGGCATGTCATTTTGCCTTCGGATCTCTGTGTCGCAATTTCCGTCTTCTGTTATAACACTTCCTAGGTATTTAATTTTTTGTACCTGCTTGATTATAGTATCCCCCACCTGTAATTGGCATATTGGGCTGCCGTTTTACTGATGACCATGCATTCGGTTTTCTTGCAGTTTATTTGTAATCGTTTTTGTCATTCTTTTCAGCAACCTGCTGTAGGGGGTATAATTTGTATTTTTAGAAACAAATTCACTGATGGTCAACTTTAGTTTTGCTTAAGCTGTATTTCTGTATATGACCAAAATATTATGAATATTTAACACACTTTATATGGTGAAAAATTTTAATTCTAATCGAATTAAAGAAACAATCAAATTTTTGTAGACTTATTTATTCCAAATACGTGTATATATTAGAACATTTAATAAGTTCTCGCTGTTTTCTAAAACAATGGCGTTCGCAAAAGTTCGTGCTTAACACATCTATAAGAAAGTTGAAATTCGGTGTATATCATTTTGCTGAAGTATAAACAATTTTGTTTTCCATAGCATTAAACATATCAAATTTCGTGCCAAACAAAATTTTATTTCCGGAAAATATTTTTATTTTTTATAATGATATCACCCAAGCAAGGCAGTTTACTGCACTGGTGCGCATGGGGTTACATAGGAGGAAAGTTATGAGATAGAGTGACAGGTTATAGGGGGTGTCAGGAAGTGGGTAAAAGAAGGATGAGAATGGAGTGGACGAAGAAAGGAGCATGAGAGAAAGAGAGAGCTCTTAAATCTAGAATATAAATATATAGAAGCTAACATTGCCACAAAGTGAGGGATCATCTTATATATTGATTACAATCTAGAATTGATCCCCCACTTTATATCCACACCATAATTTATTTTATTTTTCTTTATAATCATATCGCCCCAAGCAAGGCATTTTACTGCCACTGTTAGGAGGAAAGTTATGAGAAAGAGTGTCAGGTTATAAGGGGTGTCAGGAAGTGGATAAGAGAAGGATGAGAATACTGATTAGAGTGGAGTAGACGGAGAAAGACGCATGAGAGCCAGGATGCAAGTCAGCAAGATAGGAGATGACTATTGACTTTACATTTAAATTCTTGGAGATTGTAGCTGACGGGGAAGCAAGTAAACGGAAGGGAATTCCACAGGCGGGAAGTGCGGGAAAAGAAGCTACTGGAGTAGAAGTTGCGGTTACATTTTATTGGTTTCACAGTAAAAGGGTGGGATCTAGTTTCTAACTTTGTGGCTCGAGTAAATTCATACATAGGGGGCACCAGTGAGCTAAGTTCGTCGGAGCAGAAGCCGTGAAAGTATTTGTAAAAGAGACACAGGGAAGCCACATTGCGCCGGTGAGAAAGTGACTGTATCTGAGCTGCCAAGTTGAGATCGATCACATTACAGATTCTTCGTTGGATTTTGTCAAGGACTCTTAGATGCATAGCAGGGGCACTCGACCAAATATGGCAGCAGTATTCAATGCACGGGTGGATGCTAAGTCGGGATCTATCACATTACAGATTCTCCGTTGGATTTTGTCAAGTACCCCTAGGTGGATAGCAGGGGCACCCGACCAGATATAGTAGAAGTATTCAATGCACGGGCGGATGGTAGATTTATATATGTGCAGGGATGTTTCAGACGGGATAAACTTCCTGGCTCTACACAGAGAACCGACATTCTTAGCAGCGGTTTTAGCTATGGATTCGATATAGTCATTCCACTACTGCACTAATTTATTAAAAAAGAAAAATCAGCAACTAAAGCACACGGAATTCTTGTTGAGACTTACGCTAACCATACTCTGTCGCGAACAACATTCAGAGATTGACTTAAATCCTTCAAAAGTAGCGAATTTAATGTTGAAGATAAAAAACAGTTGGCACCAAAAATGTTTGTATATGAAAACTTAGAGACGTTACTTAATGAGGACACATGTCAGACGAAAGCCGAACTTTCAGAATCATTAAGTGCTGATCACACAACAGTTTTCAAAAGTTTAAAATTCCTACTAATGCTACAAGGACAAGGATATTCGGTACTGTACGAGTTGAAGCCGTACAGCATCTTGTTACGTGGAAACAGCTGCATCAACGACAGAAAAGGAAATGCTTTATGCATCGTATCGTGACCGGCGATGAAAAGTGGATACACTACAATAATCCTAAGCATTGAAGATCGTTGCGTAAGCCCGGTCATGCATCAACATCAGCACCAAACCGAATATTAATGATTCAAAGCTTCTACTCTGCATTTGTTGGGATAAGCTGAGGGTAGTTTTTTATGATCTGCTTAATCCGACCGAAACCATCACGGGAGACTGCTATCCTACAAAATGATTTTGCAATATAACAACGCAGGGTCCTAATATATATATATATATATATATATATATATATATATATAGAGAGAGAGAGAGAGAGAGAGAGAGAGACTCTGAAAAACAGTAGCTACTCTGGCGTGTACGCATCGCTCATTCAGTAAAATGAATTAGAGCACTCTAGCTATTGGGCGCATATAATGATAATATATGCGCTAAAAGGTCTGCCTCCGTCTAACGAACGCCCATAGTGGAGAGGTAGAATAGCCGACTGACGCCAATATGGTCGGGTTTCAATCCTGGGTTAAAAGCAATCGGAGTCTAACCGTACTGATGAGCTGTGATACAGCGAAACTGATCTGTCTGCGGATCACTATATATATATATACACACACTACAAATTCGCTCTCACGGCGTCTGACGTTGCACTTAAATGAAAATTCAAATATATTCCGTCATTTAAAACAACACGGTTATCAACGCACACTTCTGAGAAAAACGCTCGTTGATAACACGTACATACTCAAACAAGAAAATAATAAACAGAAACTAAAAATCCTCGAAGCACTCTACATTAAACAATTTAAACCTGGTTTGAATACAATCAATTTTGATATTTCCAATAACGTACTCAAATGCCTGTAATCAGACCAGGGACCACAACGCCACTATTTTGTCATTGTCTTCGGCCATCCGCCACGGTAGGGATGGACTTATATTTTCAATTCAATTCTCTTTATTGTTAATAACTTAAATGTTCTATGTTTACTGTGTGTTAATATTTACTCTTTGATAATGGCTTATGTGAGCCGAAAGCTTAGACCCGATAAAAAAATCAACAATTACTGTGATTTTTTGTTGTCTTTCAACGACATCACCATCAAATATATCAGACGGTATGAACGGATCCTACACAAAATTAATAGACAAAACTTGTCTATATTATTCAATGAAACCTGCATTAATATATATATATATATATATATATATATATATATATATATATAGACATCCGCGGAAAGTTCTGTAAGTATAATAA
Organism: Ascarosepion bandense; assembly: GCA_037127315.1. NCBI lineage: Eukaryota > Metazoa > Mollusca > Cephalopoda > Sepiida > Sepiidae > Ascarosepion > Ascarosepion bandense. The sequence continues at coordinate 1,475,207 of JBBBDQ010002003.1, read as the reverse complement.
TATAGTATATATAAGAATAATTATAATAAATAGAAAAACATAGTATATATTAAAACATATATATAAACAATATAATATATATATATAAACATATATTAAACAATATAATATTAAAATAATATAATATTATAATAATATAATGCAATAAAAATAAATTGTAATATTCGCATAATATAAAAAATATTTAATAATATAATATTCTAATAATATATTATTATAATAATATATTAAAATATTATAAAATTATAATATTAAAATAATATAAAATCATAATAGCATAAGATTAAGATAACATATTATATTATAATAATATAATATTATAATAATATAATATTACTATAATATTTTATACTATGATAATAAGATACTATCATATTATAAAAATATAATATTATAATATCATGATAATATAATATTATCATAATATATTTTCATATAATAGCAATAATTATGTAATAATATGATATTATAATAGGATAATAATATAATGATATAACATATAATGATATAAAATATTATATTATAATAATAATAAAATATACGATAATATTATATTAATATATTTTAAAAATATATTATAATAACATTATATAATATTCTAAAAATATATTATATTGATAAAACATAATATATTTTAATAATATAATGACTAATATAATAATGTAAAATTATAATTATATAATATTATAATTTTATAAGAATATAATGTTATACTATTATAAGAATTATATTATAAGAATATAATATTCTGATATTATAAGAATAAAATATTATTATAATATCATAATAATATAATATTATAATATTATAAGTATATAATATTATAATAATATAATAATATAAAATTAAAAGTATATAATATAAAAATAACATAATATTTTAAGAATATAATATTCTAATATTATAAGTATATAATACTATAATATTATAATAATGTACTATTGTAATATTATAAGAGCATAAAATTATAAAACAATTAAAACTGGACATTATATTCCGGACATCGGTACTCGAGAAGAAACAATATTTACGGCAGTCATGAAATCTGTTAAGTGAATTTAATTTTCACTGATTAGAATTTTGAAGCTTATCATAAGTGTGCAACTGACCATTTCCCTTCGACGTTCTATAATGCTGCTCTGTCCATTTTACCAATAGTTTTTAACATTTGTAGCTCTCAGCAATATTTCTTTTTTGACTGTACGTTTGTGTTTCTTTCTCCGTCTTTCTGTCTTGTGCGTTTCAATTTTTCCAAACCTTTTTCCTCATTATCTGTCTTGAAAATTTCCGCTGTCTTCTTCTGAAAACAAGTGTCCTTGTTGTTTCCTTTATTATTCGTTGATTACATGCTTTGTTTATAAAATTATCAGTATCCTTCTGTAGAACCCCATCTCTGTGGCCTCAGTTCTCATTTTCCTGTGTGAGGAAATTGTCTAATATTTATTGCTACAAAGATAGACTGAGATCACCTCGCAGTTAAAAACTCTTTTCTTTGTTCCTAATTAACTTTTCCTTTTCTTCATACTTTTCTTAGCATTCGGAAGGCATGTTTTCATGCATCAATTCACCTTAGGATTTCGATGTCACATTTAACGCCATCCGTTAAAATATCCCCAGGTATTTAAACTATTTAAAAAAACGAGATGCTGTCACTTTCTCACCGGAGCAATGTGGCTTCCCTGTGTTTCTTCTACAAATACTTTCACGGCTTCTGCTCCGATGAACTTAGCTAATAGGTGCCCTATGTACAAATTTACTAGACTAGCAACTAGGTCCCACCCTTTAACAGTGAAACCAATAAAATGTAACCGCAACTTCTACTCTAGTAGCTTCTTTTCTCGCACTTCCCAACAGTGGAATTCTTTTCCGTTTACTTGCTTCTCCGATAGCTACAATCTCCAAGAATTTAAATTTAAGCTCAATAGTGATCTCCTATCTTACTGACTCGCATCCTTTCTATCAGATTCTTTTCTCCGTCCACTGTACCTCCATCTCACCTTCTTTTACCCACTTCCTGACAACCCACTTTTCCTTTTTGTTTTTGTTTTGTTTTTTTACAATTGGAGTAGATAGACTGAACTATCGCCCGGTTCACACTCCACCCATATCTATTGAACAGGTGTAGAGGCTCATCCCTTGTTCCCTGTTTATGATGTGGTTTCCGGCTTTCTCTTTTCCAATCTTTTCACTTCCTTTTTGTTTTTTTTTGTTTTTTTCAATTGGAGTAGATAGACTGAACTATCGCCCGGTTCACACTCCACCTACGTTTATAGAACAGGTGTAGAGGCTCATCCCTTGTTCCCTGTTTAGGATGTGGTTTCCGGCTTTCTCTTTTCCAATCTTTTCAGTCATACGTAGCCCCCTGCACACCAGTGGCCTTACCGCCTTGCCCGGGGTGATATGAAAAAACCCTAAAACCTTTCACTCCTTCACATCACTTTCCTTCTATGTAACCCCCCTGCGCAACAGTGGAAGTAAAATGCCTCGTTTGGGTCGAAATGATTAAAAAATAAATAAATTAAGAAAATAAGAATTTTTGGTTGTTCTATCATTTTATGAAATAATCTTGAGCACTGAAATAAGGATGTGCCATTTTCTTCATTGGGTGATGGTTCTCCACACATTCTTTTTTTTCTATCTCTTAGCAATGTTTTTTGTTATATATCTTAATCCTTGTTCTGCCAAATATTTGAACGAGGTTGTTTATTTATTTATTCACGTCTTTCTTCTGTCCATATTTTTATTTAATCGATAAGGATTCATTCAAAGCGATAAAGTCCCTATGATACAAGAATTTATCGATTGTGAAAGAAGAAGAAAAAAAAAGAAAAACATCATTAAGGAGCCCGAACAATAAATAAGCAATAAAAATAGCAGTAGATAACGACTGACATCGCACTTACACTTCTAAAGATTACAGTTGACTGGACATCATGGAATCTGAAGAGAGTTCCACAAGTGAGCGAAGAAGATGTTAGCATAGAACTTCTTCTTCTTCTTCTTCTTCTATGTGCCCTGTCCCTTCAGGACGTAGGCGATCATGGATCTCCACGTCTCCCTATCCCTTGTGGCTCTTAGTTTGCTCCTGGCAACTCCCGTTCCGTCATCCACCTGATCAGTCCCTGCAAATATGTTATCCGCTGCCTTCCTCTGTCTCTCCTTCCTTCTATCTGTCCAGTCATTATCAGGTTCTCCAGGCTCTCCTTCCTCATTGCATGTCCCAGGAACTTCAGTTATCTCTTCCTGATGCTCAGCATCAATTTCCTTTTTGTTGCCATTCTTTCTAACACTTCGTCGTTACTTGTATGCTCAGTCCACGATATCCGTAGCATCCTTCTGTAGAACCACATTTCGGCCGCTTCCAGTTTTGTCCTCATTTTCGATGATATTGTTCAGCATTCACAGCCGTATTGAAGAACTGACATCACGTAGCAGTCTAGAACTCTTTTCTTCGTTTCTATTGAGATTTTCCTGTGTGTTAGTATTTTGCTCATCTTCTGGAACGCGTCCTTTGCCATGCCAATTCGCATTCGGATCTCCGTGTCGCACTTTCCATCCCCTGTTAGAACACTTCCTAGGTACTTAAATTCTTGGACTTGTTTGATTCTGTTATTCTCCACCTGTATTTGGCATTTTGGGTTGTATCTTTTGCTGATGACCATGCACTCAGTTTTCTTAAAGTTTATTTGTAGTCCCTTCTTGTCACTCTCCACTGCTACTTTCTGTATGAGATCTTGCAGTTTCCTTTCCCTGTCCGCAATCAGTACTGTATCGTCCGCGTATCTTATGTTGTTCAGGTTGTGGCCTCCAATAACAAATCCTGGTGTGTCATCTAGGGTCCTCAAAATATTCTCGCTGTATAGGTTGAACAAATCCGGTGAAAAGACACATCCTTGTCTTACGCCTTTTTCTATCTTTGTGTATCTACTGAGGTCGTTACCTGTCCGTATGCAGGCCGTTTGCTGCCAGTAGAGATTCTTGATTATTATGTCTTTGCCGAAAATGTCGAGGTTGCCTAGCAATTCCATCAATTCTTTGTGTCGTATTTTGTCGAATGCTTTCGCGTAATCAATGAAGCATAGGTACAAGTCTTTCTTCATTTGTAATGCCCTTTCAGAGAGCACCCTAATCATGAATATGGCGTTCCTTGTTCCAGTGTCCTTGACGAACCCGCACTGTTCCTGCCCTATCTCTGGCCTGATTCTGCTTCTCGCTCTATTCATCAGGATTCTGACAATCAGTTTTGTAATGTGACTCTGATAGTTTTGTGTAGTTCGCACTCGTTTGCACCAGGTTTCTTCGGCAGTGCTATAAACATCGACTTGCATAGGTCGTCTGGTATTATTCCGCTGCTATAAATTTCGTTTATTATGTCGGTAATCTTTTCTATGCCATATTCTTCTAAGGCTGTCAGCAACTTTATCACTATGCCATCAGGGCCAGGTGCTTTGTTTCTGTTCATTTTGGCCATTGCAGCTTCCACTTCGGATTTTAGTATTCCCGGTCCATCCATCTCCTTGTGTATTCTCTACGGTTACATTTAACCAATTCAAGTGTGAATTAATGAGACTTTTCCGCCAATCTAATACAGCGTTTGAATTAATAAAGTCCAGCTAACATTGTGGTTCAGAGGAGAGTTCAGTTAACCTAGTTTTTTTTTATAAGCGTTTCACCCCGAGCAAGGCATGTCACTGCCACTACTGCGCAGGGGGCTACATAGAGTGGAAAAAGGATGATTAAATATAGGAAATGTCAGAGGGTGGGTGATAGGTGGGTAAGGATACCGAGAATGGTTAAATATAGGAAATGTCAGAGGGTGGGTGATAGGCGGGTAGGGATACCGAGAATGGTTAAATATAGGAAATGTCAGAGGGTGGGTGATAGGCGGTAGGGATACCGAGAATGAGGGTTGGGTAGATGAGAGTGTTCTGAGAATAGTTGGGAGTTAGAGTGATAGGAGGTGTCTATTGACCCTACATTTAAACACGTGGAGATTGTAGCTGTCGGGAAAGCAGACTTGTGGAAGGGAGTTCCACAGGCGGGAAGCGCGAGAAAAGAAGCTGTTGGAGTAGAATTTACGGTTACATCTTGTCTGTTTAACTGTAAATGGGAGGGACCTATTTGCTAATCTAGTATCTCGTGTAAATTCGTGTGTAGGCGGCACCAGTGATCTAAGTTCATCGGAGCAGATTACTCACAAGATTATGGATCAAACTGTGGGGTATGATTTTCAGGTGTAAGTCTCGTATGTCGCGATCGCCTTCACCGGATCAGTTATTTTATCAATTCACCTTCCTGATAAATTACACCAAGGTGATATTCTAACCCATGGCCAAAAAGTGAAAGTTCTATTTCGGTTGCTGAAGTTTAACATATTCCTTGAATGAAGTTATGCTTCTATAACACTTAATTTTTCGCATGTATTTAGAGTTTCTTGATGAAATGCAAAGAATCTGCAATGTTATTGATCCTGGCCTGGCATATCGGATTCAGTCACTTTCCCACTATCGTAATGTAGCTTCCCTGTGCCTTTCTATAAATATTTTCATACTAATTGTGTTGATGAATTTTCCTCTATGGTATCTAGACTTTCTGCTCCGACGAACTTAAGTCACTGGTGCCCCCGCCACAAGAATTTGCTCGTGCAACCAGACTGGCTACGAGGCCCCACCCATTTACAGTTAGATCAACCAAATGTAGCCGACAATTCTACTCTATCAGCTTCTTTTCTCGCACTTCCCGTTTGTGGAACTCCCTTCCATATAATTACTTTCCTGCCGGTTACAACCTCCAGGAATTTAAATGCAATGTCAATTCCCATCTCTTATCCACTTGACTCCAGTCCTTTCTACATCACCCCGTGTATCTTGTTCTTTTCCTTTCTCTCTACCTTCGCAACTGTCTTCACTCCTGTGTTCATATCCTTCTCTTGCCCTTTCTCTTTCACCCTCTGTTGTGGAGTAGTTTTCGCACTGAAAGTTATAATCGTGCTATGTCGGTTGCTAATCGACTTTACGTACCCAAAATTTTAGGAACTTGGTAATCTTCCACTGTAAGCTGACACCTTAGTATTCGGTTAACTGCCGACTAATATCAGCTGCCTAGTAGTTCTACTGAACTCCAATAGAAGTCTAAAGAACTCCTATGAACTTCCCAAGAACTTCCTCTTAACTCTTATTAATATAATAGGGAGAGTCCATTATTTGAGGAATAGGTGTGTTTCACCATAACAACCCGTGTAACTGGTTCGTCTTTCTCCTCACTCTACTCCTAGCGAAAATTATACTCTTATGTAGCCCCCTGCGCATCAGTGGCGGTAACGCTTTGCTTGCGTGTGAAACGATTAAAAAAAAGCACAGTACTAGATTGGCGGATAGGTCTTGTCATTTTACTATTAAAATGTAACCGTAAGTTCTATGCTAAAAATTTTTTTTTTCAAATCTTGTAGAACTCTCTTCCGCTTCTTGCTTTCCAGTTGCTTTTGATGTTGAAAAATTTAAATACAATGTCAATATTTAACTTCAGTCTTCTTAATTATTTTTTCTTTTATTGTTCTTGCTCGTTAATTGTGTTTTGCTCATATTCTCGAACACATTACTCTCACCCTTTGCGTCTTAGTGGCTTTATTACTCGGAATGAAATAATTAAAAGATAATTAATTGGTAATAGAATGAGTTCTAAAAAATTGATGATTTTGAACAAAAAACCCCCCCACGGTCTCAATTGGGTCGTCTCCCGGGGTTTATGCTAGTTGTGGGCCGTTCTTTTTGTCAGCCGGGTCTAATCTGACTCTTGTAAAAGTATAGCATCACAGAAGGAGACATAAGATTTTGCTCGTTCCAATTTATCATCTGTGATTGTTTTACATCAGTTGTGGTGCAGTGGATATCGACTCAGAACGACAAATTGGGGTGCTGAGTTCGAATTCCAGTTGAATACCTGGCATTCACTTACGCACAAATACCCTTAGGAAAGGTATTAATCCGTCTCTTCCATCCAGTTATGGGTTAAATAATAGAACAGATTGGGTTCTATAGTCTTGGCAGGCAACCAGTCTACCGCAAAAAGCAATGGGAACTTACAGTGAAATAATCTTTTACCCAGTCAGTCATGTCTCTTTCGAGACATGATCGCCCAAACGTGTATCACGTATAGCACTTAACCGACTGAATATAATAGTTGAATACATGGGTAAGGCTTCTACTGGACATAAAGTGGGGGATCAGTTTCATATTGTTATGAAGTAATAAACTGATCCTCCACTGATTACTACTTTATAATATAATGCATATCTTTCCCCTCTAGCTATGAGTCAAATAACAGGACAGATTGGGTTCTATAGCCTTGGCTGGCAACCAGTCTACTGCAGAAAGTAGTGGTAACCCACAGCGGGATAATCTTCTGTCTAGTCAGTGATGTCTCTTTCGAGACATGATCGTCCAAAGTGTGTATCACGTATGGCAATTAACTGACTGATATGATTTTAAGGGAGTTATTTGTCATGGGTTAAGGGAAGTGTTGTTTTTTTGTTTTTTTTTAATCAGGATTTTATTTCTATTTTGAGCGCAAACTTTCATTGGTTCTTCGAGGGAAACTGTTGCCGCTTTTATCTCGTCCCGGTCAATTTTTAACCCTGTCCGCAACCAGAACCTTGAAAAGACACTCGACAGTAACACAACTTCAGTTATTGCCACGAGCATTGATTGCTTTCCGTCTCAGGTTTCTTTTAAACATGTTTTGCTTGCAGCTGCTACTAAAATTATGAGCCATGAGTTTTTATTTTATTTTATTTAGACCTTTTATTTAATAGCCTTCTGTCTGCTACTTCAGTTTTTTTTTCTACTCATTCCAACTTCGAACGACTGAGTTTACGTTTCACCCTCCAATTTAATCTTCGCCATTTCTTGCGGATCTTCCTTCATTCTGGTATTTTACAAGGTTTTTTTCTATCTCCTTTTCTTTTGATGTATTTTTATCGGCTTTTGCTTTTTCGCTTAAAATCCGTTTTACTTCATCATTCGTCTTACATCTTCATCTTTCATAAGTTTTTTTTTTCTCGTGATTTACTGGAAATTCTCGTCGTTTCGCGTTCATTTTTTTTAAAGGCTTTTCACCATTTTTAAAGCTTTTCCTTTCGTCTTTATGTCTTTTCCTTCCTTCCTTCCTTCCTTCCTTACTTCCTTGCTTCATTCATTCTTTTCTTCCTTCCTTCTTTCCTTCCTTACTTCCTTGCTACATTCATTCTTTTCTTCTTTTCTTCCTTCCTTCTTTCTTTGTTTTCCTTCCTTCCTTTCTTGTTTTCCTTCCTTCCTTCCTTCCTTCCTTGTTTTTCTTCCTTCCTTTCTTACTTCCTTCCTTCCTTCCTTCCTTCCTTCCTTCCTTCCTTCCTTCCTTTCCTTCCTTACTTTCTTGCTTCATTCATTCTTTTCTTCTTTTCTTCCTTCCTTCTTTCTTTGTTTTCCTTCCTTCCTTTCTTGTTTTCCTTCCTTCCTTCCTTCCTTCCTTCCTTGTTTTTCTTCCTTCCTTCCTTACTTCCTTCCTTCCTTCCTTCCTTTCCTTCCTTACTTCCTTGCTTCATTCATTCTTTTCTTCTTTTCTTCCTTCCTTCTTTCTTTGTTTTCCTTCCTTCCTTTCTTGTTTTCCTTCCTTCCTTCCTTCCTTCCTTCCTTCCTTGTTTTTCTTCCTTCCTTCCTTACTTCCTTCCTTCCTTCCTTCCTTCTTTCCTTCCTTACTTCCTTGCTTCATTCATTCTTTTCTTCTTTTCTTCCTTCCTTCTTTCTTTGTTTTCCTTCCTTCTTTCTTTGTTTTCCTTCCTTCTTTCTTTGTTTTCCTTCCTTCCTTCCTTCCTTCCTTCCTTCCTTCCTTCCTTCCTTCCTTCCTTCCTACCTATTTGCTTGTCTTTTTACCTATTTCTTTCCATTTCACACATTCGTTTCTTTCTCTTTATTTCCTTCATTTTTATCATTTCTTTGTTTCATGTTTCTTCTTCTTTCTTCCGTATTTTATTTGTTTATTTTTCTGTCTATATTTCTTTCCTTCTCTCTTTTTTTTTTTTTTGAATGCCATTCGCCTCTCGTTTTCTATCTCTTTCTTATTCTTTAATCGGTTTTCTTTCATTTGCTTCTTTTTTTGTTTTTCGTTATCTTTTTCTATTACGTTTCCTTCCTCTTTCATTTGTTTCTTACTTAAAACTTTTTCTTCATTACTACCTTTTCTGTTGTTACTTTGTCTTTTTTGGCTTCTTTCTCTCGTGCTTTTTATCTTTCTTTCTATTTCATTCATTTGTTTTTTCTTTCTTTCATTCCTGTCAACTATTTAAGTTCTTTTGTGTTTATTTCATTTTTTTTATTTTTCTTTCTCTATTCTTTTTAATTTCATTCGTTTTTCACTGGTTTTATTTTTCTATCTCTTTCTTTGTATTTATTTTTCGTATTTTTCATTCTTACTATTCTCTTTCTTCTTTTTCATTTATTTCTTATTTTTATCTTTTTCTTGTTTATAACATTTCGCTTCTTTATTTTGTCATTTCCCCTTTCTTTCCATTTTATTCAAATTTTTCTCATTTATTTTCCGTCCTTTCTTTTTTTCTTTCTTTCTTTCTTTCTTTTCCGTCAGTCTGTTTTTTTAAACCTTTTTTCTTTAATTCTTTCATTTTTTCCTCTTTCCCTTCCTTTCATCTCCTTCTTTCTTTCTTTCTTTCTTTCTTTACCTTCTTTTAGGTCTCTTTTTCCTTCCTTCCTTCCTTCCATCCTTCCTTCCTTCCTTCCTTTTCCGTCTCTCTCTTTTTCTAACCGTTTTTCTTTCATTTTTCATTCTTTCTTACTTTCTTTCCTCTTTTCCTTCCTTTCATCTCTTTCTTTCTTTCTTTCTTTCTTTCTTTCTATGCCTTATTTTTGGTTTCTTTTTTATTTGCTTCCTTCTTTCTTTTTTCATTATTTTTGTCTTTCTTTCTTTTTTCTTTTTTCTGTTGGTTTTTCTAACCGTTTTTCTTTCTTCCTTTCTTTCTTTCTTTGCCTTATTTTTGGTCTCTTTTTTCTTTGCTTCCTTCCTTCATTTTTTCATCCGTTCTTTCTTTCTTTCTTTCTTTCTTTCTTTCTTTTCCGTTTGTTTTTCTAACCGTTTTTCTTTCTTTCTTCTTTCCTTCTTACTTTCTTTTCTTCTTACCTTCCTTTTATCTCTTTCTTTCTTTCTTTTCTTTTCTTTTCCTTATTTTGTCTTTTCCTTCCTTCCTTCCTTCCTTCCTTCCTTTTAAACCAATCCGATTCTTTCTTTCTTTCTTTATTTCTTTTTTCTTTCTTTTAACTTTCTTTACTCTTTTAATTTTCAATTCTTTTTCTTTCTTTCTTCTTATTTTTGTCTTTTCCTTCCTTCCTTCATTCATTCCTTTCTTTTTTCTTTATTTCTCTCTTTCCTTCTTTCTTTCTTTCTTTCTTTCTTTCTTGCTTTCTATTTCAGTTTCTTTCTTCATTTCTTTCTTTTCATTCTTTCTTTCTTTCCATTTAATTCAATTTCGCACACTTCTCCGACAATCTTTCTTTTCTTACTTCACGCTTCCATAGTCGTTGCCCTTCTCTTCGTCACCAACGACATTATATCCATCATAATATTCATAATTTCCTTCGCCTCTGTACCTGTGAGAAATGGTTTGGTCGGCGGGTGTTGACTGGGCTTGTCGTCGCGAGCCGTGAGGTGAGGGCCCGTCCAGACAACGCCGTCTCCAACAAACCATGCGACATGTGCTTTAATGAGACACTTGATCATCCCCAGGGTACGTGCTATTGGAAGGACAAGCGGACCGATAGGTCACTTATCAAATCGACTTGATTAGCCGCTAAATTAATTCGGTAATTCCCGAAAATAAATAATTTCATCAAACAGTATTGCATTAAGCCCCCCATAAATTCCCTTCTTATACCCTTACGCCATTTTTGTGCCCCCTTTTTTCCCCTTCCCCGCTACCATTATGACTTTTGAAGCAATCGTTCTATATAATTTTTTTCTTTCCTGCTAACCATTTCTCTTGCATGCTTCTTAGAATTATCTGCTTTCTTTTCCCGCTGATTTTCTCAATATTTATTTTAATCATTTCACCACAAGCAAGGCAATGAAGCTACTAAGACGCAATGGATTATGAATGTTAGAAAATATGAAAAAATATTATTAAGAGGAGAGAGAACAATTATAGGACAAGACTTAGGAAGGCAGAAGATAACAATTGACATTGCATTTAAATTTTTGAAGATCAAAGTTGACTGGAAAGCGATATGCCAGAAGAGAGTTCCAAAAGTGAGAGAAGAAACAGTTAGCATAGGACTTATAATAATATGAGAAGAAGAAAACATATTTGAGGAGAGAGAACAATAAAAGAATAGGAATTAATAATGATTGACATTGAATTTAAACTTTTGAAGATCAAAGTTGAATGGAAAGCAAGAAGCAGGAAGAGAGTTTCACAAGCGAGAGAAGAAACTGTTAGCATAGGACTTATAATAATATGAGAAGAAGAAGATATAATTAAGGAGAGAGAACAATACAAGAACAGGAATTAAGAAGACAGAAGATACCGATTGACATTGCATTTAAATTTTCGAAGGTCAAAGTTGAGTGGAAAACAAGAAGCAGGAAGAGAGTTCCACAAGTGAGAGAAGAAACTGTTAGCATAGGACTTATAATAATATGAGAAGAAGAAGATATAATTAAGGAGAGAGAACAATAAAAGAACAGGAATTAAGAAGACAGAAGATAACGATTGACATTGTATTTAAATTTTTGAAGATCAAAGTTGAGTGAAAAGCAAGAAGCTGGACGAGAGTTCCACAAGCGAGAGAAGAAACTGTTAGCATAGGACTTATAATAATATGAGAAGAAGAAAACATATTTGAGGAGAGAGAACAATAAAAGAATAGGAATTAATAATGATTGACATTGAATTTAAACTTTTGAAGATCAAAGTTGAATGGAAAGCAAGAAGCAGGAAGAGAGTTTCACAAGCGAGAGAAGAAACTGTTAGCATAGGACTTATAATAATATGAGAAGAAGAAGATATAATTAAGGAGAGAGAACAATACAAGAACAGGAATTAAGAAGACAGAAGATACCGATTGACATTGCATTTAAATTTTCGAAGGTCAAAGTTGAGTGGAAAACAAGAAGCAGGAAGAGAGTTCCACAAGTGAGAGAAGAAACTGTTAGCATAGGACTTATAATAATATGAGAAGAAGAAGATATAATTAAGGAGAGAGAACAATAAAAGAACAGGAATTAAGAAGACAGAAGATAACGATTGACATTGTATTTAAATTTTTGAAGATCAAAGTTGAGTGAAAAGCAAGAAGCTGGACGAGAGTTCCACAAGCGAGAGAAGAAACTGTTAGCATAGGACTTATAATAATATGAGAAGAAGAAAACATAATTAAGGAGGGAGAACAATAAAAGAACAGGAATTAAGAGGACAGAAGATAACGATTGACATTGTATTTAAATTTTTGGAGATCAAAGTTGAGTGGAAAGTAAGAGACCAGAAGAGAGTTCCACAAGTGAAAGAAACTGTTAGCATAGGACTTATAATAATCTCTATATATAAAAGGCAATCTGTGAGTCTGTATGTGACTGTTCCCTATGCACGTGTATATTTTTTAAGCTACGCCATTCAAACTTTCTAGAGACACATATCTACAGGGAAGCCAGGTCGACACATACTTTTTGAGTTTACGTTCAGCAATTTTCCCTTTTGCACCTTTTGGCCATTGATGCAGATTGGTTACATTTGCTCCGTAAAACATCCAAGATCTAAGATGATTGCTAGATTACGTCACAGAAATCAAATCACACGTGTCAAACGTGACTAAAATATTTTTTCATTAAAAACAACGAATGAGCCTTTATATTTATGAGCCTTAATATTTAATTTTTATTCCGACGTTTTAAAAATTCATTTGGTCAACAAAAATATGTGAATATTTTTCCCTATAATTTTGAAACATGAAATATTAAAAAATGTAGGCGTGCATAGGGAACAGTCACACACAGACTCACAGATTACCTTTTATATATATAGATTATATTTTAAGTGTCTGCAGCGAATTTAAACGTATTTGTTTCATCCGCTGAAGAAATTAAAATGTTCTGAGTTGCTCGGACAACGCCGGGCTATGATGCTAGTATGAGATAAAGAAAACATAATTAAGGAGAAAGAATATTGAGAGAACAAGAATTAAGACAGAAGATTACGATTTACATTGCATTTAAATTTTATAAATTTTTGAACATCAAATATGGCTGTTAAACAAGAAGCTGGAAGAGAATTACACAAGCGTAAAGTGCAAAAAAAAAATTGAGGAAACTGTTAGCATAGAACTTACGGTTACATCTAGATATTTCAACTGTAAGAATAAGACCTTCCTGACAAATTAGTCAGTTCAGTTAAGTGCTATACGTGAAACACGCTTAGGCGATCATGACTCACTGCGCAGAAAATGTTTTCTGCACTAGGTTGCGGTAGACTGGTTGTCAACCAAGGCTATATAACCCAATCTCTTTCATCTGGAGGAAGAGGTGAAGGATTCAAACCTTTCCCAAGGTTATTTGCGCGTAAGTGAATGCAACGAATTTAGCTGGAATTCGAACTCGGGTTTCCGATTTCTCGTTCCGAGCCGATATCCACTGCGTCACAACATACAATTAACTGGTACTCAAATTCATAAATCTACCTAGCATTGAGGAAAGCTTATCAGAACAATTACGAAATTATTAAAAAAAAAACGGTATAAAGAACCTGAGATGCCAGGTCAAGACGAATTACATCACAGATTCTTATTTGGACTTTATTTTGGAATTATCCCGATTAGGTTTATGTAAGTCCAGCTCATTGAGAACCAGGGCAAATATTTCGCTTAATCCAATCGTTACAAATATTAAAGGTTGGATTGAACGGACTCGCTTCATATAAACGAAAGGTTGCTGGGACCTACACCTTTTCTGAGCTTTATCAATGAAACCCTTGAAGTCATCAGTCTCAACTAATGTTTTATAAGATGAAACTATCATTTAATCCTGTTCAATAGCATATCCGATAAGTAAACCAAGCTGTTGTTCTTGAAAAGAATCTCAAATCTTTTGTTAACTAGGCCAAAAAATGTGTTTGTAAATTTCAACAACTCCAAAACAAAACAGAGTTTTACTTAATCACCATAGATAATCTTTTCTGTCTATCCACATCATGGCTGATGCTAACCTCCAGGAGACAAACACTTTGCGCCTTCTTCACCTTACGTTTTCCACCGAAGTGGAACGATTATATTGAATCAATTGCTAGGCCTTCTGCTAGGAAATAATTTTTCGTGTAAGACAAAATTGGAGCAGATAGTCTAAAATATGGCCCAGTTCACATTCCACCCACGTTTATTGAACAGGTGAAGAGGCTCATCCCTTGTTTCCTGTTTAGGTTGTGGTTTCCGTTTTTTCTCTTTTCCAATATTTTCACTCTTTTTTTTATTTTTATTTTTTTTTCAATTGGAGTAGATAGTCTTAACTATCGCCCGGTTCACACTCTACCCACGTTTATTGAACAGTTGAAGAGGCTCATCCCTTGTTTCCTGTTTAGGATGCCGTTTCCAGCTTTCTCTTTTCCAATCTTTTCACTCTTTTTTTTAATTTTAATTTTTATTTTTTTCAATTGGAGCAGATAGTCTAAACTATCGCCTAGTTCAGACTCCACCCACGTCTATTGAACAGGTGAAGAGGCTCATCCCTTGTTTCATGTTTAGGTTGTGGTTTCCGGTTTTTCTCTTTTTCAATCTTTTCACTCTTTTTTTTATTTTATTTTGTTTTATTTTTTCAATTGGAGTAGATAGAGTCAACTATCGCCCGGTTCGCACTCCACCCACGTCTATTGAACAGGTGTTGAGGCTCATCCCCTGTTTCCTGTTTAGGATGTGGTTTCCGGTTTTCTCTTTTCCAATCTTTCCCTTCTTTTCTTTTTTGTTTTCAATTGGAGTAGATAGAGTAAACTATCGCCCGGTTTCTCTTTTCCAATCTTTTCACTCTTACGTAGCCCCCTGCGCATCAGTGGCGTTTTCGCCTTGCTTGGGGTGATATGATTGAAAAAACAAACAAAAAAAAAGATAAATCTTATCGTCAGAATCTTGCTAATTTTGAAATATACTATTCGTCTGTACGAATTCTAGTTAAATTCGTTTCATTCACTTACGCGCAAATACATTTGGGTAAGCTATTAATCCGTCTGTTCTCCACCCAGCAATGGGTTAAATAGTAAGACAAACTGGGAGCTGTAGGTTTGGTTGGTAACCAATCTACCGCAGAAAGTAATGGCAGTCTACAGCAGGGAAATTATTTGCCCAATCAGTCATGACTCTTTCGAGACATGATCGCCCGAGCATGTATCTATTATGGCAACTGACTGACTTTATCTATAATATGTCATTAGATATTTTCCTTTCACTTTTTTTTTTTATAGATGATCCTTAAATCTTATCTGTTTTGATCTTGCTTCTCTTATTATCTTCTCTGTTTTTCATTCTTTCTTTCATTCATTCATTCATTCATTTTGCTTTTCTCTCTTGTTTCTCACTTTCTTTCAAAGTTTTTCGATCTCATTCTTTCTCTTTTTCTTTCCATATTTCACAACCTTTCTTTTCGGCACTTTTTTCTCATCCTATTTTTTCACTTTCTTTCTTTCTTTTTTCTTTCTTTTATTTTCTTTCTTTCTTCTTTCTTTCTTTTTCTTTCTTTCTTGCTTATTTTTTTATTCCTTTTCTTTCTTCTTTCTTTCTTTTTCTTTGTTTTTTCTTTGTTTTTTCTTTTTGTCTTTCTTTGTTTTTTCTTTCTTTCTTGCTTTCTTTTTCCTTCCTTCTTTCTTTCTTTTTTCTTTCTTTTTCTTTTTTCTTTCTTTTTTCTTTTGACATTGTCTTTCTTTTTCTTTCTTTCTTTTTACTTTTTTCTTTTTCTTTTCTTTTTTCTTTCTTTTTTCTTTCTTTGTCATTTTTACTTTTTTCTTTCTTTTTTTGACTTTCTTTCTTTCTTATTTCTTTCTTTTTACTTTCTTTTTGATTTCAGTTTCTTTCTAAGGCGTTTTCATATCACATTTCGTTTCTCTCTTTACATTTGTTACAATCCTTTTTCACTCTTTCTTTCTTTCTTTCTTTCTTTCTTTCTTTCTTTCTTTCTTTCTTTGCTTCCATTTTACTTTTCTTCCCGCCATTTTCTGTTCGCCGTCTGCTTTTCGTGTCGTCTCCTTTTAACAGACAATCAGTTTATCATTTCTGTCGTCTGAATTAAGTTCTACGAATACTCTGTTTTTTTTTTCTTTCTTTCTTTTGATGCTAATTCAGACTTTACTTCAAAATTTTCTTTCGGAAGGAAAGAAGAAGAAAGAAAAGGTAGAAGATGAATAATAATATTAAGAAAGCGAATTTAGAAGGAAAGACAAGAAAGAAGAGAAGAAGAATTATGAGAATCCGAAATACCACTACTACTACTACTACTACTACTAATAATAATAATAATAATAAGAAGAAGAAGAAGAAGAAGAAGAAGAATTTTAACTTGGGCTTTATCCTTCTCCAGAGTGCATTCATTTCGAAAGCTAGCGTCCTTGGGATAATGGCGTTCAATTTTCGCCATTGATTTGCTCTCTGATCGACCGGATGATGCTGGTTGGCATAGATAGCAATTTGTGTCAATCTTCGTCACTCCTTACAATATTCGCACCTGCTTTATGACTGTTTTCAATAAACAGAAAGGAGGGCGGGAGTTAAAGTCTGTCAATTATGGCCTTAAAAATAATTTGGAAACAACGTTCGTGCAATGAGAGCTACAAAGGACAGGAAATGATGGAGAGTCATGATCGCCAACGTCATGAAGAAATACGACGCATAAAAGAAAATCTTTAGTGAAAAAAAAGCAAGCAGCGTGTACAATGTTACTCATAAAAACAGCCTTGATTTATGTTTTTTTTTTAATCATCTCACCCCAAGCAAGGCATTCCACTGCCACTATTGCGCATGGGGTTACGTGGTTAGACATAGGGAATGTCAGGAGGAAGGTGACAGATGAGTAAGGATAGCGAGGATGAGGGTTGGGCAGATGGCAAGAGTGCTTGATAGAATGTTGGCTGAAGATTCTTCTGCAGTAAGTTACCATTACTTTTCTGCGGTACACTGTTTGCCAAACAAGGCCATAGAACCCAATCTGTCCTGCTATTTAACCCATAGCTGGAAAAAGAAGAGACGTGTCAATACTCTTCCCAAAGGAATTGAATGTCACAAGATTAATTGGAATTCGCAATATCCTTCTGTAGATGAAATTGTCCAGCATCCACTGCGTGATTAAAGAACTGACATCAAATAGCAATCTAGTACTCTTTATTCATTTTTTTTTTTTTTTGCGAAATTTTCCTATGTCTTAATACTCTACTCAACTTCTGGAACGCGTCTTTCGCCATGCCAATTCGACTTAAAATCTCTGTGTCGCACTTTCCGTCTTTAGGGTCTTAAAAAAATGAAATGCAATGTCGATTCTATTAGTAAATTTCTCTTTACAAATGAAATAAGGAGGAAATGAGGCCGATTCGACTCTGTATACGTTGTATCGTGAGGTCTGAGGTTTAACTTAGTAATGTTGATTGTCTGAGGATTTGCGTTAAATACCGTATTTTCCAGCTTACAAATTGCTGTGGCTTGAAAGACGCAACTCAATCTTGAAATGAAATTTCTAAGAAAGATACATGTCATTCTCATACAGCCACACATTCCCCATGTCTCTCTTACATACTACTCTCCGACTTTTTGCTCCTAGCCGATATCCGCTGCACAACAACATACAGAGGTGGAATTTATACGATCCTTTTGACCGAGGTATTATAAGCGGCTATTTAAATAACATAGGTCGAAATTGAACATTTTTATTTATTTTTCGAAAATAGTGTCCTTATGATTTTAGAGCAACAGGAAGTTAATAATTTAAATGTGTATAATTGCGCATGTTCATAATATGAAAACGATTTTGAACTTTGTTATTAACCAGTTTGTCAAAATATAAATGACTGGAACTTTCTAGAAACGAAAAATCTCCACGGTTAAAACAGTATAAATCGTCAAAATAAATACTGATAAACAGTTCATCTAATCGACGATCCGTTCCGCCATTTCGTCTTGGCTTAATTCCAACAATTCCACGTCTACTTCCTCCTTCCTCTCCTAATGTCGTAATGAATTTGTAATTATTTTAATTGGCTTATTTAATTTTTTTCCATAAGCGATACAAATTTTGGAACGGAGATGACGAGAGTCAAATTTGAAAAAAAAATATATATATATATACTCGAAAATGAAAAAGGAAAAGAAAAAATGCGACGAAATTAGTTTAATGAAAAATAAATTTCACGATTAAATTATAAAGACAAAGTTTTAGAAGACAGTAAACAATAGTCATAGGGTTGATGAGGAGGAGAGATAATTCGGGGTGTGGAGAAAATAGTCAGTCAGTTAAGTGTCATACATGATAAATGCTTTGGGCGATCATGTCTCGAAAGAGACATGACTGATTGGGCAGAACACTTTCCCGCAGTAGGTTGCCATTGCTTCTTGCGGTTGACTAGTTGCCAGCCAAGGCTATAGAACCCAATCAGTCCTGTTATTTGACTCATAACAAGAGGGGGAAGAGATGTATTATATTATTAAGTAGCAATTAGTGGGGGATCAGTTTATTACTTCATAACAATAGAAAACGGATCCCCCACTATATGCCCAGTATTAGTCTTAACCATGTTTCCAACTATTATATTGAGTTAGTTAAGTATAATACGTGATACACGCTTTGGGCCATCATGTCTCAAAAGAGACATGATCGACTGGGCTGAAGATAATCCCTCAGTAGGTTACAATTTCTTTCTACTGTAGACTGGTTGCCAACCAAGGCTATAGAACCCAATAAGTCCTGTTATTTGACTCATAGTTAGAGGGGGAAGAGATGTATCATATTATTGAGTAGTAAATAAAGGGGAGATCAGTTTATTACTTAATAACAATATAAAACTGGTCCCCCACTTTATGCCCAGTAAAGCTTTGATCATATTTTCAACTGTTATATTCATTCAGTCAGTTAAGTGCCATACGTGATACATGCTTTGGACGATCATGTCTCGAAAGAGACATGATTGAATGGGTAGAAGATTATACCGCAGTAGGTTGCCATTACTTTCTGAGGTAGACTGGTTGCCAACCAAGGCTATAGAACCCAATCTGTTCCATGATTTAACCCATAACTGAAGGGAGAAACGGATTAATAGCTAAAGGGTATTTGTGCGTAAGTGAATGCAAGGGATTCGAAGGGTGTAAACGGAAGGACAACAAAAATAAAAAATAAAGTAAAGTATGTCATTGAGGAACTGGAAATGAATAAAAAATAAAATAGAATATAGACGAAGCTTTTTAAATTATTTCACATAAAACGTAAAGTCACTCGGATGCAAAGGGTGTTAGAAAATATGAGAAAAAACTACTATTAGGGAAAGAGGACAATATAAGAACAACGATTAAGAAAACGAGAGATATTTTTTTTTAATTTGGAGAATAGCTATTTCAACAGAACTTTAAAAACCTGTTTCCTCAACTCCAAATAACAGAATGGGACGAGTTTTTTGTCACCAAAAGAAAAAGTTTGTTTAAAAAAAATAAAATTATGGGAGGGTGTAGAATGTGCAGGCGTAGTTTATAGAGGTTGGAATAACGTAGGTCAGACAACAGGCACGTTATATATATATATATATAGGGTCCAAATAACATAGTGATGATCCACGTATACTGTCTTAATATGATGATCCACGTATATGTCTTAATAAAACTACTAAAAAGTTATAAGTTTAAAAATGTATTTTTTGACAGTATTTGTTTATTTCTATTATTATATTTTATATTTCAGACCGTACCTCGGTCCTTCATCAGAAACAAATGATTTTAAAATTTAAATTAGAAACGTATTTCACGAGAGCGTTCGTGGAGAGAGAGTGTTTACATCACGTGACGCAGAAAGCGACAGATTTTTTAAAAAATATTTGTAAACGTAAACCTATCTTTAATAATACTTATAAATTTTGTTTTAGAGAAATTTTTTTGATTGTAGCTAAAAAATGTTTAACTATTGAAATATTTGTAAAGATTCAAAACACCTAAGCCCCTATTTAACCCTAGCCTGTGTGTATTTAATTTTAAAATCCAGTATTTTTCTTTCTTTCTGCGTGTGTGTGTAGAACTAAAATCGGAGTCTATTAGTAAACATTTGCAATTTTCTAAAGTGTGACCCGGTTGATTGAAATGAACTGCTATTGGTGAATATTGGTTGTTCTGTCATATATATATATATATATATATATATATATAAGTAAAGTATACCTAGTGAGCCAACAAACCTACAAAATCGGATCTTCAGCCAACGTTCCCTGAAGATCCGCTTAGTTGAAACCTTGGTAGGTTTGTTGGCTCACTAGGTATACTTTACTTATTCTGCTGTGCTGAAGTATTGAGCCTTTTTTGCTATTGATTACTCGACTGGGGTTTTTTCTTTGGGCCACGTACTGACTCGGTTTAAATTCCTTTGGCTGATGTTCATGTGCTTAGATCTTTCTTTTTTTACAACCATTTTTTCCTTCCACGTAGATACGGTGAGGGTTTCTCGAAACGAGTATAGTTATAAGTTTGTGTTTATATATATAAATATATATATATATATATATATATATAAGCCAATTTTCCCTGACGAGCTGTTAAGCGAAACCGTGGTAGGTTATTGGCTCACTCTTAGATTTTCGATTTTGTTTGCTCTACTTTCGCTCTGAGTGCTTTGTGTGCTCTGCTTTCGTATTGAGCTCTTTATTGTTAAGGTTTTCGTCCTGGGTTTTTTTCTTTCTCACGAATGCTTGACTTTTTGTTTAGGTATTTCGTTTGTTTCTTTTTTTCTTCCCCTTCATTTCCCTCCGGGTTCGTTCCCGGTGGGTTTCAAGACGATCTCAGTTGTAGTTTAATTATTGCTAGTCTTGACAGAATTAGTTCTGTTGCTATTGATATTATTACTATAATTAATATATATATATATATATATATATATATATATATATATATTGCCATCCGCATAGAGTCCTGTTTCGCTCTATCAGCTCATAAGTACGATTAGACATTCGATTGCTTCTACCTAGGATTGAAAACCGACCGTATTGATATCAGTTGGAGATTCTGCCTCTAAGCTACGGGCGCTCGGTGGAGAAAGGAGGATTGTAGCATTTTATATACACAATATGGATGACAAATTCGGGAGCCGAGTTCGAATTTCATTTGAAATCCTACCATTCACTTACACGCAATTAACCTTGGAAAAGGGAGCAATCCGTCTCTTCCCTCCAGTTATGGGTTAAATAATATGGCAGATTGGGTTCTATCGCCTAAGCTGGCAACCAGTCTACCGCAGAAAACAATGGCAACCTACTGAGGGATAATCTTCTGCACAGTCAGTCATGTCACTTTCGTGACATGATCGCCCAAAGCGTGTATCACGTATGGCACCTAACTGACTGACTGATTACAGTAGTTGGAAACAGAAGTAAAGATTCTACTGGGCATAAAGTGGGCATAAAGTGGGGGTTCAGTTCTATATTGATATAAAGTAATAAACTGGTCTTCCACTAATTACTACTTAATATAATACATCTTTTCCCTATCTGGCTATGAGTCAAATAACAGGACAGATTGGGTTCTATAGCCTTGGCTGGCAACCAGTCTACCACAGAAATCAATGGCAACCTACTTCGAGATAATCTTCTGCCCAGTCAGCCATGTCTCTTTCGAGACATGATTGCCCAAAGCGTGTATCACGTATGGCACTTAATTCACTGACATACACAATGTAAACACGCGCCAGTACCTGAGAGCGTTCAAATTCGTGATTGAATGAACGATGCTTAAGTGATTGTGTAGCTACTGTTTATAAGGTCTACCATTTGTCCATAGTGCTCAATCGGCATGCGAGAGCGTATCTATCTATCTATCTATCTATCTATCTATCTATCTATCTATCTATCTATCTATCTATCTCAGTCTGTTCATATCTATCTATCTATCTATCTATCTATCTATCTCAGTATGTTAATATCTATCTATCTATCTATCTATCTATCTATCTATCTATCTATCTATCTATCTATTTTGGTCTGTTCATATCTATCTATCTATCTATCTATCTATCTATCTATCTATCTAGGCCTGATTAATATCTATCTCAGTTTTTTCGTATCTATCTATCTATCTATCTATCTATCTATCTATCTATCTATCTATCTATCGCCTAGTTGCTTGGTTTTGTTGTCCTGTGTTGAGAAAAACGAGGAAAAGATTTCGTATACTTCCTGGCCGCATCTCAGATGCTGTCCTATAACTGGGTGATATATATATATATATATATATATATTTAACCCAAGAAAATAAAGAACGGAATGACGGAATTGTGGCAATTTTAATATTTCGAACTCGCGTCAAACATCCCAGCGTGTGCAGCTGCTAGGGAAAAATTCTTCTAGCAAAAATACTCGCACATAAATTCAAAATATAGATGCCAATAAAATAATAATGTTCAACGGAGATATGCAAATTAGAAGGTAATATTAATCCTCTGTTTCCGACTGAGCGTTAAAAGACTGAAAGCTTAATCTATGTCTAACAATTTATGGCCGTGTGTTGCAGACTCAGTTTTTAATGGTTATTTTCAGGTGCAGCAGCTTTTATGATTTCTGTATGGTTAAGGACTGTTAGGCAATGCAAATCCATGTCTATCGTAGTGAATTCTGAACAGTTTCCTCAGAAATGAAAAGAAGCATTTAGTCAACAGTCATGTAGTTTGACAGAAGAATGTTGATAATACTCAGGACAGCTTGTGAACAACGAAGTTTTAGTCAACATAGAAACAAAAGGAAAACGTTTATTTTCGATCGGAAATTTGTTTTTAAAATCATCTCAACCCAAGCAAGGCATCCTACTGCCACTGTTGCGCAGGGGGTTACAGAGGGGAAGTGATGAGAAAGAGGAGTTAGTTATAGGAAATGTCAGAAGGAGGGTAATAGACGGATGAGGATACCGAGGATGGGGGTAGAGTAGATGGAAAATGAGCTTGAGAGAATGGATGAGAGTTAGTGCGATAGAAGATCACAATTGACCTTACATTTAAATTCCTGGATATTGTAGCTGGAAGCAAGTATATGGAAGGGAATTCCACAGGCGGGAAGTGTGAGAAAAGAAGCTGTTAGAGTAGAGATTGCGGTTACATTTTATTGGTTTCACTGTAAGAGGGTGGGACCTAGTTGCTAGTCCAGCAGCTCGCGTAAATTCATACATAGGGGCAACCAGTGAGCTAAGTTCATTGGAGCAAAAGCCGTGAAAGTATTTGTAGAAGAGGCACAGGAAAGCCACATCACGCCGGTGAGAGAGCGACTGCAGTCTAGCTGCCAAGTCGGTATCGATCACATTACAGATTCTCTGTTAGGTTTTGACAAGAGCCCCGAGGTGAATTAGCAAAGGCACCTAACCAGATGTGGCAGCAGTATTCAATACACGGGCAAATGGTAGATTTATATATGTACAGGATGGACTCAGACGGGAAAAACTTCCAGGCCCTGCACAGTGAACCGACCTTCTTAGCAGCATATTTAGCTATGGATTCTATATAGTCATTCCACTTGAGGTCCGCTGAGAGTGTTAGGCCAAGGAGGCGTAGTGTTTTACTCTCAAGGAGGCAAGCCTGTGCCATGCTCATGGTGGATAGGAGCGATTGTCTATGATGGTTAATAGATAGCAGTTTCGTTTTGGAAGCATTAAACTTTAAGAGAAAAATCTTTTTTTTTTAACGAATGTATTAATTATAAGTAAGTTTCCAGATAAAAAAAAATAGTTAAAAAAAAATTAAAAAATTTTGTTGTTATTTTTGTTGTTATTTACATTTTATCGCTTCCACTGTAAAATCTAATCTGGTAGGTCGTGTAACTTCATAACTACATAGGAGGCACCAGTGAGCTCATTGGAGCAGAAGCCGTAAAAGTATTTATAGAAGAGGCACAGGGAAGCCACGTCACGCCGGTGAGAGAGCGACTGCAGCCGAGCTGATAAGTTGGTATCGATCACATTACAAATTCTTCTTTGGATTTTGTGAAGAACCCCGAGGTGAGTAGCAGGAGCACCCGACCAGATGTGGCAGCAGTATTCAATACACGAGCAGATGGTAGATTTATATATGTGCAGTATGGACACAGACGGGAAAAACTTCCTGGCCCTGCACAGTGAACCGACCTTCTTAGCAGCGGATTTAGCAATGGATTCATTATAGTCATTCCACTTGAATGAAGGCCAAGGAGAATGTGAGGCCAAGGAGGCGTACTGTTTTACTCTCAGGGAGGCTAACCTGTTCCATGTTAATGGCGGGTAGGAGCGATTGTCTATGGTGGTTAATAGATAGCAGCTTCGTTTTGGAAGCATTAAAATTTACGAGCCATTTCTTACCCCAGTTCCACCACGGATTGGAGTTCCTTCTCAAGCTTGGCAGCGAGGTTCGCTTTGTCAACCTCAGTAGATTTATGCTCGAAGCCAGAGTAAACCGAGGTCAGCGTACATGCCTATTTGGGATCATATTACGTCGGGGAGATCGTTAATGTAGATCGGAAAAAGACTGCATTATATTTCTTTAGATAAAAATTGATTGGGAAGCAAGAAACCTAAAGATAGCGCATGAATATAAATTTATAGGAATGGGTTGATCATCGTAAAACATAATGAGGAAAGAATGCTTGGAGAATCTGATACTCACAAGATTAATTGAAAAGAAAATGTCAGAGAGATATAGCGAGCGAGACACCAAATTAATTGATGTAACTGGAGGGCTTATACTAAGCTTACATTCTTTGTTGATTTTGTTTGGAGGCATATCAACACCTCTATGGGTTATCTTATGCCGATATTTAAATATTTTGTGCATAATCTTATACTTTCTGTATAATGGTAAGTCTTTTTTAAAAAGCTAGCAGTATAGCCCGGCGTTGCTCGGGTGTAATGAAAGCTTTAAAACTAATCCATGGTCCTGGAGCTCAGACTCTTTGGACGTTGGCACGAAAGACTAAAAAGCAATAATTGTTTCCAGTTAAAGCGAAACCGTAGACTGAAAGAAAAATGAATGGATGTAAGTTAAATTTTGATTTCCTGGTATCGATATCAAATAGGTCTTTTTCGTCGTAAACTGAATTTTGAAGGCTAAATAAGTCCTCTGAGTAAATGGTATCATGGCTGAGACAAAGAACTACAATTATACCTACTTTGAGCCAAGCCCGAAGCAAAAACTAAAATAAAAGGGCTGAAAAAATACAGACATACAGGCAGATAAACAGACACACACACACACAAACATCTTGCCTTTTATATATATATATATATATATATATATATATATATATATATATATATATATTATCGATTTTCTGCACTATTGCAAGAACTGCGACCCTTGAAACTTCTGAATATCGTTTCTTATGTCTTTGTCTATGAGTGTATCAAATTTGATAAAAATCGAACCACTCCTTCTATAACCCGATTTTTTCGATTATCGATTTTCGATATTTATCGGGGATACCTCGACACAAAACCTAGCTAAGAACACTTGCAGATGCTTATAGTACAACTGTGTAAATTTTCTAGAAAATCTGTTCAGCCGTTTCGGAGTCTATAGGTAACGGACACACAGACACACACAGACAAAGTTCCATTTATAAATAAGTTTAGATATATGCTTTGTAGGTCATAAAATGTGTTGTTAATAATTTTGCTAGAAATGTTTTGAAGGTTAATTTGACTGGAAGAACGTATCCGAAAGTGTGTTTCTCAAGCGAAAACTTCTATAAAAGAAACTGTTTAGCACAGAACTTATAATTACACCCAGCCATTTAATCTGTGAAATGATATTGGCTCCAATCTCGTACCGGACTAAAATTCATAAAGTCTAGGTGCCATAGAAGAAATCATTCTTTGACGTTTACCATGAAAATATTTCAAGAAAACTTATAGAGAAGTTACCTTACGGATGTGAGAAAAGGACTAAAACCGGATTGCCAGTTCAGAGCCGATAATATTACAGATTCATTTTTGGATTTTATTAAAAATCTCTAAATATATCGTATATGTGTTGTGGTGCAGCGGATATTCGCTTAGAACGTCAAATCGGGGTGCCGAGTTCGAATTCCAGTTTAATCTGTTGCCTTCACTTACGCACAAATACCCTTGGGAATGGTATTAATCCGTCTCTTCCCTCCAGTTATGGGTTAAATAATAGGACAGATTGGGTTCTAGAGCCTTGGCTGGCAACCAGTCTACCGTAAAAAGTAATGGCAATCTACTGCGGAATAATCTTCGGCCCAGTCAGTCATGTCTCTTTCGAGACATGATCGCCCAAGCGTTTACCACGTATGCCACTTAACTGATTGACTGAATATAATAGATTAAAACATGATTAATGCTTCTACTGGGCATAAAGTGGGGGATGAGTTTTATATTGTTATGAAGTAGTAAACTGATCCCCCACTAATTTCAACTTAATAGTATAATACATCTCTTCCTCCTTTAATTATGAGTCAAATAACAGGAGAAATTGGGTTCTATAGCCTTGGCTATCAACCTACAACGGCATCGACTTCTGCACAGTTATTGATAACTCATTCGAGACATGATCGCCCAAGCGTGTAGGATGTATGGCACTTAACTGCCTGACAAGAATATAATAGATGAAAATATGATTAAGGCTTCTACTGGGTATAAAGTGGGGGATTAGTTTTTTATGGTTATGAAGTAATAAGTGATCCCCCACTAATTACTACTTAATAATATAATACATCTCCTTCCCCTCTAGCTATGAGTCAAATAACAGGAGAGATTGGGTTCTATAGCCTTGGTTGCCAACCAATCTACCGCAGAAAGTAATGGAAATCTACCATGGAAAATTTTTCTGCCCAGTCAGTCATGTCTCTTTCGAGACATGATCGCTCAAAGCGTGTATCACGTATGCCACTTAACTGGCTGACTGCATTCATTATAAACTGGATTGTGAACATAAAAAAGAAATAAATTATATTTGCAAACATCGTTCGTGTCTTCGGTGTTTAGTGCGTGTGCTCACAGATTATTACAGTCTTTTTACAAATACTGTGACTTTGGTCCTTGTGGCATACTTCATGGTCAGACTTCTATAAATTGCTTTGGGTTCATCGTATTTTAGGGTGAGATTGATTGTGATGAAATTAAAATAAAAATAAATTGTGTTTTGCACAGGAAAACGCGTCATTCCAGCAAATCAGAATGACGTATTCAATTTATGAGCATCTTTCATTTCACTATTGACAAGAGGCCAAAACTGTGTTCTCACTTTGCCAAGTAAAAAAAATATTTAAACAATATATATATATATATATATATATATATATATATATATATATATATATATATATAAATTCGATAGGGACAGAGGAAAAAATAGTTTGAATGAAAAGAACAACAGAAAAAAGGTGGAAAAAATTACAATGAAATCGAGTAAAAATAACTGGGAAAAGAGTTTGCAGAAAAAAAAAAATATCGGTGAATATGAATTGCTTGTCCCCGGCGAATTGATACGTGGCCAAGACTAGCCTCTTTCTGAGTTTTCGTCTCTCGGAACAGTTGCAAGAGCCAACAAACTCATTAACTCAACCACAGCGTGGACAAGTCAAATAATCTAAAAAGAATATGAGTGATAGTCTACCAAACTTTGCCAACGACATACCCAAAATTATTGAGTCTTTGTCACCATCGCCCAACCTCTTCTTCACATGAGTGAACAAGTAGATATTCGGAACTAGCATAGGAAGTATATTTCAATAAATAAAAGTAAGAGACGAACACCCACGTAAATAGGCGATGAAAGCCAACACACGAAAATCAATATTAAAAAAATTAAACTTACGGCGTAACAAAGAAACAATGTTTTCAAAAATGTTTTTTTTTCAGAAGTAGGGAGATTGTTGAATGTTTATCAAATTGGCCTTGTGTCAAACATAACCAAACTTCTTACAACTTACAGGTTTTATCAGAAGGTTATCAGCAGGTAGATTTGTGGAAGAATAAAAGTATACCTTTTGTATGTTTAAGTAGAAATTTATTAATAGAAAAGAAAAAAATGTATTGTTAGAATAAACGTTCATGAGTTACATGTTGGATTTTTGGAACCAATATATATATATATATATATATATATATATATATATATATATATATTGGGCAGACTCCCATAAGCCAACCCATTTTATAGTTCACCAATAGAAGTAACCGATCAGTTGGCTCAAAATATTCAATGCGACGTGTATAAAAAGCGGCCATATTTTTCCGAGTATTGGAGTTCAAATCCGATTCTGGATAGTGTCTGATTCGAGAGTGATGGTCTTTGACGTTGTTTCATTGAACAGATTACGTGCGGCGAGGATACTCTATGTCCATATACTATGACGGACATGGTCAACAGATGCCAAGAGGATACTCTATGCCCAGGAACGTTGTCAACATTACCTTTAATCCCTTATTTTGTGACCATCATGGACTGTTTTTGCTATGTAATATACATTGGGGAGATTGATTCGCTATTATAATCAATATATAAACTGATCCCTGACTTTGTGACCATCATGGACTGTTGTTGCTATATAATATACATTCGGGAGATTGATTCTATATTATAATCAATATATAAACTGATCCTTGCATTTTATCCATAAATTATGGCGAATTTTACGAACAAAACAGTCGTAAGAAGTTAAGGGTATCAAGAGTTTGTAGTAGTATCTTGTTTGTATGGAGGCAGGAACGTATGCATGTATGCATGTATGTATGTATGTGCAGTACCGGCCATAATTATTAGGCCAACCCAGTGTTTAAAAAAATTATGTATTTCATACTATTTTTTAGTATTTATTGCTAATTGAATGATTGTAAATGAAAATAGAATGGTTCTTTTGTTAATATTGCACAATAACATGTGCATCAAATGAATTTATAAATATTTAATAATTACCTATATTGCAGTTTCATTAATGAAAGAATGAAGAAAATTTAGGGTGATTTGGACGACTTCATCTTTGCTTCCTTGCCTTGCAAAATTTTACAAAGTAAAAACAATAAACATTCTATTTTCATTTGACAATAAATACTAAAAATATTATGAAATATAAAATTTCTTTAAAAAAAACTGGGGTGACCTAATAATTATAGCCGGTAGTGTATGTATGAGCGCTGTCTTTGAGTAGGACAGTCTTTAAAGTATTCGCTCAGTATTAAAGGGTTCCGTTCGGTTATCAAGTATAAAAAGAGACAGACCGGTGAACGTTGATGAACGGTGAAAGGAAAGAGATGAGAGGTGAGAGGGAAAGATAGAGAAAATAAAAGCGATCTCTTGATGTTAGTACGTGTCACTTACGATCGTCTCCTTTCTCTCTGAAGACAGTCGAATTTGCTCCGTTTTTTATTTCGTTTGTGGGGTTCGAAAAGGTCATTTGGAAATTCACTCTCGGATGTGATTCTGGTCTTTCCATTGGACGACAAAAAAAAAACAAAAACAAACTAATATGCGTCATTCGAACCTGCGACCCATACCAACATAGGGAAAACCACCAATTGATCTGGCGCGTCTTAAACCTCTCGACCACGAATGACCAACAGGTTAATCGAGGTTTTAATCAAGCTTATACTACACAGTTTTCGATTCACACAAATAACCATATCTGCATTAAAATGTACTGTAATGTCAACATCCAATGTAACCGAAAATTAACGAAGATTAGCGAAATGGTTATAAACAACCGACAATTTGAAATGATTTGCTTGAACATTATTTTTGATCGATACTCGTATTTAAGTAGATATTCTGTTTTATATTACGGAAATTAACGAAGATTAACGAAACTGGTTATAAACAACCGACAAATTGAAATGATTTGTTTGAACATTATTTTTGATCGATACTCGTATTTAAGTTGATATTCTGTTTTATATTACGGAAATTAACGAAGATTAACGAAACTGGTTATAAACAACCGACAATTTGAAAGGATTTGTTTGAACATTATTTTTGATCGATACTCGTATTTAAGTAGATATTCTGTTTTATATTACGGAAATTAACGAAGATTAACGAAACTGGTTATAAACAACCGACAATTTGAAATGATTTGTTTGAACATTATTTTTGATCGATACTCGTATTTAAGTAGATATTCTGTTTTATATTACGGAAATTAACGAAGATTAGCGAAATGGTTATAAACAACCGACAAATTGAAATTATTTGTTTGAACATTTTTTTTCAAATCCTGCCGAATGGCATACATTTTTGTAACAAAAATGTATCGTAAATAATCAGGCCGGTAGAAATAAATATATGTAATGTTGTAATATAAACAGAATATCTACTTAAATACGAGTATCAATCAAAAATAAAGTTCAAACAAATCATTTCAAATTGTCGGTTGCTTAAAACCAAATTTCGTTAATTTCCGTAATATATATATATATATGAAATGATTTTTTTCAACATGATCTTTTTCCCCAATCTGTCTTATTTTTAACCCATAACTGGAGGAAAGAGACGATTAATACCTTTCCCAAGTGTATTTGTGCGTAAGTGAATACAAGGAATTTAACTGGAATTCGAACTCGGCCCCGCTACTTCTCGTTCAGAGCCGATATCCACTGCACCACAAGAGCGTTCCCTAAAGTCTTTATAAATATTAAATCGGGTGTGCGAATATTTTTATTTATTCAATGTACAAGTTAGTTATGCTAATACCGAAAATAGAATAGAAAACTAAAATCTTGGGATTTAAAAAAAATATTTCAGGGTCCGATTATTAATAATCTTACGTCGAAGTGGGAGTCGTTAGTTTGTTTATATTGGGGACGAAGCGTTCGAATGGGTATTTCTTTTAAAGTGTAAAAATGAAAAAATTAAAATAAAAAAATAAAAAAATAAAAAAATTAAATTTAAATTTAAAAAATTTAGGGAAATATAAGATAAAAGAATTAAGTTTTAAAAAATGATTAAAAATACAAATTTTAAAATGAAAATATTTATGTACGCACAGATATAAGCACACACACATACTTGCATGCACACACACATACAGACACACACACACACACACACACACAAACACACACACACACACATATATATATATATATATATATATATATATATATATATATATATATATTAATCGTATCACCCCGAGTAAGGCGGTAACGCCACTGATGTAAAAAGATTAGGGGGCTACATAAGAGTAAAAGGATAAGGGGGGCTACTTAAGAGTAAAGGGATTAGGGGGCTACATAAAAGGATTAGGGGGCTACATAACAGTAAAAGATTAGGGGGCTCCATAAGAGTAAAACGATTACGGGGCTACATAACAGTAAAAAGATTAGGGGGCAACATAAGAGTAAAAAGATTAGGGGGCAACATAAGAGTAAAACGATTACGGAGCTACATAAGAGTAAAAAGATTAGGGGGCAACATAAGAGTAAAAAGATTAGGGGGCTACATAAAAGTAAAAGTGTAATATAACAATCTGGCCCCACCCGAGGAAGGCTGATGCAAGCGAGGGTGTTTCCGGTCATTGAAAGGAACGGATGTCGTTTGACCTTATTTCCGGCAGCAGCGGAAATAACTACAGAGGCAAACAGAACAGGTGTCTCTGAGAATTACGTGGGCGTGCGTGGGCGAGGCAAAACCGGAAGAAAAAGTCCCGGTTCTGGAAGATTATAAAAAGACCTCGGCACACGGATTCGCCAGTAGTAGTAGAGGAGCAACAGAGATCGGCCGATGAAGAGAGACACAACAGATAAGACTACACTCCCGTCAACCTATTAGAAGCGCGCTCTCTC
Source organism: Ascarosepion bandense (assembly GCA_037127315.1). Classification (NCBI taxonomy): domain Eukaryota; kingdom Metazoa; phylum Mollusca; class Cephalopoda; order Sepiida; family Sepiidae; genus Ascarosepion; species Ascarosepion bandense. The sequence goes on along the minus strand of JBBBDQ010002003.1, from coordinate 1,443,216 downwards.
AATTCTCTGTTCCCTATTCTACACGGTTCATCGTCATTAATAAAAATATAACTTATATTTTTATATATATGCGTGTTTGTTGTTTGTCGATATATAACAAAAGGATAAGGGGGGCTACTTAAGAGTAAAGGGATTAGGGGGCTACATAGCAGTCAAAGGATTAGGGGGCTTCATAAGTGTAAAAAGATTAGGGGGCAACATAAGAGTAAAAAAGATTAGATAGGCGGAGAGTGAAGAGAAAGACGAACCAATTAGAAGGAAGCAAGAGAAGGATGGGAATACAGGTGTGATGACAGTTGCAAAGGTGGAGAGAAAGGAAAAGATATACAGGCTGGTGTAGAAAAAACGAGAGTCAAATGGTTAAAAGATGAGTATTGAAATTGCATTTAAACTCCTGAAGTTTGGTGCCGTCATGAAAGCATGAATATGGAAGCGAGTTCCACAGGCGGGAAGTGCGAGAAAAGAAGCTGCAGAAGTAGAACTGTCGTCTGCATTTGGTTGATTTTTTTAAAAATCATCTCACCCCAAGCAAGGAATTCCACTGCCACTATTGCGCATGGGGCTACATAGGGGAAGGTAAAGAGAAGGAAGTGGTTAGACATAGGGAATGTCAGGAGGAAGGTGACAGATGAGTAAGGATAGCGAGGATGAGGGTTGGGCAGATGGGAAGAGTGTTTGATAGAATGGGAGCAAGTTAGTGTGTTAGGAGGTGTCTATTGACCTTACATTTAAACTCCTGGAGATTGTATCCGTCGGGGAAGCAATCATTTGGAAGAGAATTCCACAGTCGGGAAGTGCGAGGAAAGAAACTATTGGAGTAGATTTAATTGTGAACGGGTGAGACCCAGTTGCCAGTCTGGTTGCACGAGTAAACACCTGTTGCAGAGGCACCAGTGACTTACGTTCGGTGGAGCAGAACCCATGAAAGTATATATAGAACAGACAAAGGGAAGCCACATCACGTCGGTTGGGAAGTGACTGGAGTCGAGCCGCCAAGTCGGTACCTATAACATTACTGATTTTCCTTTGGAGCCTGTCAAGAACACAGAGATGAACAGCAGGGGCGCCTGAACATATATGGCAGCAGTACTCCGTGCATGGACGAATGGTTGATTTGTATACAGGCAGGAGGATTCAGGCGGAAAAAATATTCTGGCCCGACACAGTGACACAAGCTTCCTAGCAGTGGATTTAGCTATTGACTCAATGTAGTGGTTCCACTTAAGATCGGAAGAGAGGGTAAGGTCGAAGAGGCGTAGTGTATCGCTCTCAGGGAGACTCGCATGGTCCATGCTTATTGGAAGCGGGAGAGGTTGCCTGTGATGATTGACAGACAGTAGCTTGGTCTTAGGCGCATGGAATATATATACATATATATCTAAACTGATTTATAAATGCGACTTTGTCTGTGTGGATGTGTGTGTGTCTGTGCGTGTATGTGTCCGTTACCTATAGATTCCGAAACGGCTGAACCGATTTTCTTGAAAATTTACACAGTTGTACTTTAAGCGTCTGCGAGTGTTCTTAGATAGGTTTTTTTTGTCGAGGTACACCCGATAAATGTCAAAAATCGATAATCGAAAAAATCGGGTTATAGAAGGAGTGGTCCGATTTTAATCAAATTTGATACACTCATAGACAAAGACATAAGAAACGATATTCAGAAGTTTCAAGGTTGCAGTTCTTACAATAGTGCAGAAAATCGATAATATATATATATATATATATATATATATATATATATAAAAGGCAAGATGCTTGTGTGTGTCTGTTTATCTGCCTGTATGTCTGTATTTTTTCAGCCCTTTTATTTTAGTTTTTGCTTCGAGTTTGGTTTTAATTAAGTATAATTCTAGTTCTTAGTCTCAGCCATGATACCATTTACTCAGAGGACTTCTTTAGACTTCAAAACTCAGTTTACGAAGAAAAAAACTTATTTGATATCGATACCAGGAAATGAAAATTTGACTTACATCCATTCATTTTTCTTACAGTCTACGGTTTCGCTTTAACTGGAAACAACTATTGCTTTTTAGTCTTTCGTGCCAACGTATAAAGTGTCTGAGCTCCAGGACCATGGATTAGTTTTAAAGCTTTTATTACACCCGAGCAACGCCGGACTATACTGCTAGTACATAATAAAAATAAAGTTTTGAGGCATAGTATGTGCGTTGTGTTACAGTGGATATCGGCTCAGGACGAGTTCAAATTCCATTTGAATTCCTTGCATTCACTTACGCTTATGGATTAATACCGTGGGAAAGGTATTAATCCGTCTATTCCCTCCAGTTATGGGTTAAATAACAGGACATTTTGGGATCTTTAGCTTTGGTTGTCAAGCAGTCTACCGTGGAAAGTAATGGTAACCTACTTCGGGAAAATCTTCTGCCCATTCAGTCATGTCTATTTTGAGACATGTATCACTGATGGAACTTAAGTGACTTACTGAATATCACAGTTTGAAACATGATTAAGGCTTCTGCTGGGTATAAAGTTGGGGATCAGTTTTATATTGTTATGAAGTAGTAAACTAATCCACTACTAATTACTAATTTCTTCCCCTCTAGCTATGAGTCAAATAACAGGATTTATTGGGTTTTGTAGCCTTGGCTGGCAACTAGTCTACCGCAGAAAGCAATTGTAACCTACTGTGGGATAATCTTCTGCCCAGTTAGTCATGATTCGAAAGAGACATGATCGCCTAGAGGTGTATCATGTATGACATTTAACTGATTGACTGAATATAATAGTTGGAAACACTGTTAAGGCTTCTTGTTTTAAAGTAATAAACTGATCCGCCACTAATTACTTCTTAATAATATAATACATCTCTTTCACCTCTAGCTATGAGTCAAATAATAGGACAGGTTGGGTTCTATAGCCTTGGATAGCAATCAGTCTACCGCGGAAAGCAATGGCGACCCACAGCGGGATAATCTTCTACCCAGTCAGTCATGTAGTCATGTCTCTTTCGAGACATGATCGACCAAAGCGTGTATCACTTAAGTCACTTAACTGACTGACTGAATATAAAAGTTGAAAACTTGATAAAGGCTTCTACTGGACATAAAGCGAGGGATCAGTTGAATATTGTTATGAAGTAATAAACTGATCTCCCACAAATTACTACTTAATAATATATTACATCTCTTTCCCCTCTAGCTTTGACTCAAATAACATGACAGATTGGGTTCTATAGCCTTGGCTGACAACCAGTCTACTGCAGAAAGCAATGGCAAACTACTGCGGGATAATCTTCTGACCAGTCAGTCATGTCTTTTTCGAAACATGATCGCCCAAAGCGTGTGTCACGTATGACACTAGCATTCACTTTCGCGCAAATACCCTTGGGAAAGGTATTAATCCGTCCCTTCCCTCCAGTTATGGGTTACATAACAGAACAGATTTGGTTCTATAGCCTTGGTTGGCAACCAGTCTACCGCAGAAAGCAATGGCAACCTACTGCGGGATAATCTTCTGCCCAGTCAGTCATATCTCTTTCGACACATGATCGTCCAAAGCGTGTATCACTTATGGTACTTAACTGACTGACAATATAACAGTTTGAAACATGATTACGGCCTCTAATGGGCACAAAGTGGGGGGTCAGTTTTATATCGTTATGAAATATTAAACTGATCCCCCATTAATTACTACTTAATAATATAATACTCCCTCTAGATATGAGTCAAATAACAGGATAGATTTGGTTCTATAGCCTTGGTTGGCAACTAGTCTACCGCAGAAAGTAATGACAACCCACTGCGGGATAATTTTCTGTCCAGTCAGTCATGTCTTTTCCGAAACATGATCGCCAAAACCATGTATCACGCACGGTACTTAAATCAATGATATTCAATTAACAGCTATAAAATTTGGCTGTTTTTAACACACGTGACCACAATGAAACTGTGTCAAAATAATGGTTTTTCGTTGATACCGCTTTTATTATGCACAGTTAGTCATGTCTCTTTCGAGACATGATCGCCCAAGTGTGTTTCACGTATGGTACTTAACTAACTGATGTTTAGTTTGATATTTCTATATATAATCGCTGTCTACCTTCACATAAAAGGTTCTATGACACTGAAAATATTCGTAGCACATTTGTTAAATAAATAGTACTATACAGTCTTCTTTTCTTTTATCTCCCTGTCGCCTTGCAGATGACTCTTGGCTGAAAGTATCCACTTCTGTTTCATTGAATATTATTTCCTTCTTTGTCAACTGCCTGTGTATGTCTTGTAGACTTCCTGTCCGTTGTGGTCAAGAAGAGACAGTGTCATGTTTGTGATACATTGGGTTTTCATTTAGATTTTATAATTTGTCGAGAAAATGTTTCTTCGTGGTTGCAAGCAAATGTGCAATAGTCAGTTTTGAATGTACAGACGCTCATTCAATTATCCTGCACACTTCATTCTGTATTTAGCGCCAATGTTTGGTTACCAATTGCTTTTCTTCGATGCTTCATTGTGTAAGAGAGACACGATTGAAAAAAAAAATGGTAGCCATCCCAGCCCCTCAAAATACGCTGGTCATTGAATAGAACGTGTTTGTTTCGCCTCTTTCTGTAAATATAATTTTTATTAGGGGACGAAAATGCTGCCAGCCCTTCGTGTCCAAACAAATCGATAACGCTTCCAAGAAAATCCCGCTTGGCGATCAAAAAAAAAAATAATAATAATAATAAATAAAAAAGAAAGAAATTTTCAATGTGGCAGTCATTTGAGTATTTATGATAAAGGCGTTCCTATGTTCTCGTAATGGTTCCATTACTTAAATCAATCTTTGAAACAATCTTATAAAACGCAAACGGTCAAATATAGCCATATTTTAAAACAGAGGTACAAAAATAATATATTTAGAGGCCCATTTGTTCCTTATGTCTAATCAAACTCTGTACTCAACTCCAAAAAGATAGCATCATGCGGTTTCATCGTGGTTTCAGTCAGTTAAGTGCCATACGTGATACACGCGTGGGCGATCATGTCTCGAAAGAGACATGACTGACTGGGCAGATGATTATCCCGCAGTAGGTTGCCATTGCTTTCTGCGGTAGACTGGTTGCCGACCAAGGCTATAGAACCCAATCTGTCCTGCTATTTAACCCATAACTGGAAGGAAGAGACGGATTAATACCTTTCCCAAGGGTATTTGCGCGTAAGTGAATGCAATGAATTCGGCTGGAATTCGAACTCGGCTCCCCGATTTCTCGTTCCGAGCCGATATCCAATGCTCCACAACGCACGTTTACCCGACCAAAAAGCAGCTAAGCATTTTGAAAGATTCACAGTTTTGTTGAGATATGGCAACCAATATGAGTGAACCGTGCTATAAATTTCCGAACCGGCACTCTTTTTTAGGGTTACTTAGTCGTCAGTAAAACCTCACTGAGATAATTTTATTATGTAACTGCCGACGTAAAATAACAAAAGTTATGTAAATAATTCTTGTGGCAAAAATTCGCCGCAAATTACAGTGAGCGGTTTGTCCGGAAGTAAGACACGGAACTCAGAAAGTAGGTTCAAAACAGTCCATTAGTATAACAAGAATATATGTACAAGGTAAGTTTTAGTAATTAAGTAAAACGAAATAAGTAAGCCCGAACGGTACAGTTACGCTGCTTATTGCCTGACTAGTAGCTAATTTTAACTCCGTACTGGTTGTTGTCAACTGCCGTAGTTAACCAGAGTTTATTTATCTTCCCACTTAAGACAAAATGTGGCACAAGGCCTTTTTAAAGTGGGTAATCCGGGCCATTTAGCCCGGGCAAAAATTTATGTCTAATGTTCCCCATACAAGAATCTACCCTTCGGCGGAGTCTCAACTGGGTTATTACACTCCACCCGAAGGCAGAGAGATCGACAACGCGCAAGGCAGAAATGCCGTAATTAACTGTGTCTTTAACTGCTTCCTGCAAGTAATTATATAGTATGAGGAAGAGTCCTTTCCTCGTAGGAGGGCACCATAACAAAAATTTTGTTTCAAATTTAGAGATTCATCCCAAACTCGAATTGTTTATAAGGTCTGCCTGGTTAATATAATGAGTGGAACAAACTAACAAAACTTTTGTGGTCTTTTACATGTACCAGTTCTATCAAATACGAATATATCTTTATATATAATGAGAATTAAATATTGGATCTTGAAACTGAAATTGCAAATATTGTGTCACCTTAAAACTAGTTTAATGTCTATAATAATCATAGTACCGGGTGAGATCGAAATCCTTGGCAGCTCCTGTTTACAAGATATACAAAATTGGCCCGTGAATAGGTCATCTGTTCTGAAGAGTTTCATCAATGTAGAGAAAATATAAGAACTCTACATGTTACTTATCGCTGGACATAACAATTTGTTAATTTATTCTTATTTACCTTATCCCAGGTTGACAAATTTCTTAGCGTTCATTAGAACGCGAAAATTATTCAGAGTGGAAATTTTTAATGTCGTATTGTTGTGGTCATGCATGTGTTAAAGCATGAAAAAACTGTTTTTTCTATAAACATTTCAGAACACTGACACAGTATTCATAGCTGATTCTATTAATTGACGGCTTAAGTGTTTTAATTAATATTGCCTCGAGAATCTGTAGTTTGCTCTTGTTTTCTTGGTGTAGGATATTTGAATTGTAAATTATATATATATATATATATATATATATATATATATATATATATATATATATATATATGACTTATTTTTGTAGATTTTTAAAACATTTCCGTACTTGCAAAAACAATTTTAAACATAATTTGAAGAAAAGAGACAAGGCCGAAATATTGTCAAAAATTGATTTTTCTTGTCTTTTCATTAAATTATGCTACTCCGTTAAATAGTGTAACAATAATAATAATGGCAACAATAATGATAATATCAACAATTATAACAACAATAATGATAAAAACAATAATATTGATGACAACAATGATCATAACAAACAACAACCATAACAACAATAAAAATATCAATAATAACAACAACAATGATAATAAAGTGAAGAAATGACAAAAAATAGAAAGAAAGAACGAAAGAAATATTGGAAAAGAAAAGAATATAAAATTATGAAAAAAAAGAAAGAGAGAATAGAAAAAAGAAAAGAGAAAAAGTAAAAAGAAATGAAGAAAGAACGAAAGTGAAGAAATGACAAAAAATAGAAAGAAAGAACGAAAGAAATATTGGAAAAGAAAAGAATATAAAATTATGAAAAAAAGAAAGAGAGAATAGAAAAAAGAAAAGAGAAAAAGTAAAAAGAAATGAAGAAAGAACGAAAGTGAAGAAATGACAAAAAATAGAAAGAAAGAACGAAAGAAATATTGGAAAAGTAAGAATATAAAATTATGAAAAAAAGAAAGAGAGAATAGAAAAAAGAAAAGAGAAAAAGTAAAAAGAAATGAAGAAAGAACGAAAGTGAAGAAATGACAAAAACTGGAAAGAAAACAAAAGTGATAAGGAAAAAGAAAGAAAGAATAAATTATGAACGAAGAGAAACACAGAAAGTAAAAAAAGAAAGCAAAAAGAAAAACGCAGAAAGAAAGAAAGAAGAAATAAGGAAAGAAAGAAATCCAGGAAAAAAAATTGAAATAGAATGGAAACAAGGAAAGAAAGAAAACGATTTGATAAGGAGAAAGAAAGAAACGCAAACAGATTGGTCTTGTCAATATCTAATCTAAACTTATTTATATATGGAACTTTGTCTGTGTGTGTGTGTATCCGTTACCTATAGACTCCGAAACGGCTAAACCAATTTTTTTGAAAATTTACACAGTTGTACTATAAATGTCTGAGAGTGTTCTTAGCTAGGTTTTGTGTCGAGGTACTCCCGATAAATATCGAATTTGAATACACTCATAAACAAAGACATAAGAAACGATATTCAGAAGTTTCAAGGTTGCAGTTCTTACAATAAGACAGAAAATCGATAATATATATATATATATATATATATATATATAAGGCAAGATGTTTGTGTGTGTGTCTGTTTATCTGCCTGTATGTCTGTATTTTTTCAGCCCTTTTATTTTAGTTTTTGTTTCGGGTTTGGCTCTATGTAGGTATAATTGTAGTTCTTAGTCTCAGCCATGATACCATTTACTCAGAGGACTTATTTAGCCTTCTAAACTCAGTTTACGACGAAAAAAACGAATTTGATATTGATACCAGGAATCAAAATTTGACTTACATCCATTCATTTTTCTTTCAGTCTACGGTTTCACTTTAACTGGAAACAACTATTGCTTTTTAGTCTTTCGTGCCAACGTCCAAAGAGTCTGAGCTCCAGGACCATGGATTAGTTTTAAAGCTTTCATCATACCCGAGCACCGCCGGGCTATACTGTTAGTTAGCAATAAGTGTAACAACCTGTTCTTGTTGGAATTTCGACATTTTAACAAATTACTGTGAAGTATTTTCTTCTGATATTTTCTACGTCAATCACAGTTCATTATCGGTAACTCGATTAATATATATATATTTAATCGTTTCACCCCCAGGCAAGGCAGTACCGCCATTGATGCGCAAGGAGCCACATAAGAGAGTTAAAGTTTAGACAGGAGGAGAGAGAAGAGAAAGACGAACCAGTTACAGTGGGTGTCAGAGAAAGGGCAAGAGAAGGATGGAAACACAGGCGTGAAGACAGTTTACAAAGGTAGAGAGAAAGGAAAAGAACAAGATATACAGGTTAACTGCGCGCAGAGGAAATTGTTTTTCATGCCTTTTATCTGTGCTTGTACGCGAAATGAAACAAGTGCAGTGGTTCGATCTCGCTTTGTGTTTCTAGTTGTGTTTCTTTTTGCTAACCATTCAGCCACCTCCTCTTCCTCATTGCCTGTAACCAGTCGCCTTAAATATTTTCGGTTTACGACTTAATTGCCAGTTGAATCTACGCCAAAGTCTTTTGAGAAGGAGGGTCAATCCCCAGGAGTTTAGGCCAAGGTGAGCGCAATTCAATCGTCGATCAATCTCATGTTAAGCCCTTTCCATCTTAAATAACCAACAGACTGCAAAAGTAGAAATATGTCTGTCAAATTGAGATGTCAGTGTTGTTTTCATTTTTGGCGCGATTTACACGACAATTTATTAATCGCAGCCTGTATATAACTGATAATGATTTTTTTTCCGTTCTTCAATTCCTCTAATGTTTGGCGGAAGAAAACAGAAATACGTACAAGTTTGCTTCGCAGCTCATCAGTGTGGCTAGACATTTGATTGCTTCCATCCGGGATTGAAACTTGACCAATTTGGTGTTAGTCAGAGAGAGCCTAGTCCTAAGCTATCGGCGCACACCTAAGAGAAGAAGATTTAAATGTGTCATATATACGCGGTGTATACAACCGACCAGCAATCAAGAGAACTCAATATATAACTGAAGTCAGTCAGTCAGTTAAGTCCCATACTTGATACACGCTTGGACGATCATGTCTCAAAAGAAACATGACTGACTGAACAGAAGATTATCCCGAAGTAGGTTGCCATTACATCCTGGGGTAGACTGGTTGCCAGCCAAGACTATAGAACCCAATCTGTTATTTAACCCATAACTAGAGGGAGGTGACGGATTAATATCTTTCCCAAGGATATTTGTGCGGAAGTGAATGCAAGGAATTCAATTGGAATTCGAACTCGGCTCCCCGATTTCGAGTTCCGAACCGATATCCACTACACCACAAGGCACATCCTCTGACTAAAGGGTAATGCGTAAATCACAGAAGCAGCAAATGTTTTTAAAGTTTTCCCCTCTAGTGAGTTCATTCGGATAACGAGAGCATAATTAGTCATCCACATCCAAGATAAATATATATATATATATCCGCAGACAGATTTGTTTCGCTGTATCACAGCTCATCAGTACGGTTAGACATCCAATTGCTTTTTATCCAGGATTGAAAACAGATCGAACTGGCGTCAGTCGGCGATTCTATCTCTGAGCTATGGGCGCTCGGTAGAAGGAGGCAGATTTTTTAGCGTGTATATTATCATTATACACGCCCAATAGCTAAGACTGTTCTAATTCATTGCTGAATGAACGATGCGTAGATGCTAGAGTAGCTACTGTTTTTCAAAGTCTGCCATTATATATATCGGTCTAGATTGACTTGTGATTTAGTGTTAGGAAAACCATCGATGACTCGCAAATTGTCCCAACAAGACAATTTCACACATAAGTCTTAGGTGACCTGTGATATACATTGGTTTTAGTCAAGTTCAAAAGAAATTTATTTTTTAAGTATTTCAGTATATTTTTGTGCAAATTTGGTACATATATCTGAGAAGTGTTCTCACAGAAAAGTGCGACACTAAGATCCGAAGGCGAATTGACATCGCCACGTATGCAATCCACAAGCTGATTAATGTATTAAAAGACAGGAAAATTCCGCTAGTAACAAAGAAGAGAACACTGGATTGCTATGCGATATCTGTTCTTCAGCATGGCAGTGAATGCTGGACAATGGTCTCAAAGTTGAAGGAAAGATTTGAAGGAACCGAAATGTGGTTCTACAGAAGGATGCTGAGGATATCATGGACCAAATATGTAAGAAATAATGAAGTTTTTAGAAAGAATGGAAACGAAAAATAAACTGATACTTAACATCAGGAAAAGACAGCTGAAATTCCTAGGACATATAATGAGGAAGGAGGGTTGGGGAATCTGATACTCACAGGTCAGACAGAGGGAAGGAGAGACAGGGGAAAGCAACGCCTAACAAAATTGAGGGTCTGAGCAAGGGGATGGCCGAGGGAGATTTTGGGTTGAGTAACAGGAGAAAATGTGTTTAAAAAAGACTAAGAATAGGAAGATGTGGAAGGGCATGGTCGCCTACGTCCTGAAGGGACACGGCACATAGAAAAGAAGAAGAAGAAGAAGAAGAAGAAGAATATCTGTTAAAGTGAGATATCAGTGTTATTATAATTTTTTTTTTTTTTGCACGATGTACACGACAATTTATCCATCGCAGCGTGTGTATAACGTTAACAACTTTCACCCGTTCTTTAATTCCTCTAATTTTGGGCGGAAGAAAACAAGAATACTAATTCCAAATTACGCGAAGAGTCTCTGAAGAAAATTCCAACTCGAGAGTTCTCTTATCAAAGTGGTTAAGTCCACATAAAATATGTCAATATAATTTTTTGGCTTCTCATCCGGGAGATGAAGTCTTTTCGACGAGAACAATCAATATTTTGATTTTACAGCGAAATTCGATTACCTTTTTGGAAACAAATTGGGACGAAAGATGCTTCGTTTATTTGCTTAGAGAAAAGCGGTCGTTTTTCTTATTAATATCAGTATATAGGAAATGCAAGGCACGTTGTCTGACGTTTTCAAAATTTCACTGGGGGTTTTGTCGCCAATAGAAAAACTGACGCTTCGCCTCTTTCTTTCCGAAGATTCTAGCGTTTCATCGAATCTAATTCTTTTTTCTGAATTTAATGTCGTATTTACGCCAACAGTTAAATAGAATTCTAATAAAGGTTTTTATTTCTGATGCGTAAAAAAAAAGCCTGAGTTTCAATTTGTCACAATTTATATTTAAACCGTATTTAAACTTGACTTTAAAATATTGACCTATACAATAGCGAGCATAAAGATCAGAACGATGTTTAAAAAAGGCCTAAATATGAAATAACCTTTTATTTGAAAGCTTCAAAGAACATTTTATCAAGGAAAAATGAGGATATAAAGGGAAATTATATACTTCTAAAATATAAAGTTCAATAAACTTACTTTGAGAAAGTTATAAGAATATTTATAAAACATTCGAAAAAATTAGATGATCAAAAACATCAGAACGATTAAATAAATCTATAAAAATTAATAATTATTTTGCATTATTTAAAATTTTTTAGGGTAACAATATAAAATATGTATATGTATATATGTACGAAATCACACTGGCTCTTTACTGGTTCTTGCATTGTAAACATGGCGAAAACATCTGTGACGTCATTGGAAAATAGAAAACTGATAGTCAAGTTACGTAATGGAGATAAACTCCCATTTATGGATATTTCAAAGAGTATAGGGAATTCTAAAAGTGTTATTCATAGTATTTTAAAAAAACTTGACGCAACTGGGTCATGTGAAGCCAAGAAACCACCTGGCAGGTCTTGGAAAACTACTGCAAGGGAAGACAGATAGATTGGTAAAGAATCAAAAAAGGATCGATTTGCGACAGCAACCGCTATCTCTAAAAGAGCTAATGCTAACCTTGGCATTAAAATGTAAAGGCACACTATTTCTCGAAGATTTAATGAAATAAATTTGAACAGTCGAGTAGCCTCTACAAAGCCTTACATTTCTAAAAAGAATCAAATGAGCCGACGGAAATTTGCCACTGAACACGTCATATGGACAGAAGAAGAGTGGGATTGTATTCATTTCAGCGATGAATCAGAGTTTAACCTGTTTAGTTTTTAATAACTGTTGTTCTCAGGTCCGCCCTACCCTAGTGTGGTAGCAACTTTTAGGGTCCCAGATATCGGCAAATAGCTAACCCCTCGAGTGGGGTCAAAACATTATGAAAGTATAAATATACGGAGTCAAATCGGCAGTCAGCTGAGTTGACAGTAGCAGGTGAAGGCCGTCCACTGCGAACAAAAACGCAAACATTATCAGTCAAGGTTTGGCCTCCGTTTTTTGGGATGCGCAAGCTATATTATTTATCAATTACCTTGAGAAAGAAAGAATTATCAATAGGAAATATACAGCATTATTGGTGCGTTTGAAGGAAGAAATAGCAAAAAAAAAAAAAAAAAAAAGCCAGAAATGAAGAAAAAAGTGATCTTTCACCAAGACAACGCAACTCGACACAAGTCAATCACAACGATGTTAAAACTACATGAATTCGAATTATTTCTGCATCCACTCTATTCTGGAGATCTGCCCCCACCCCAGCAACTACTCGCTGTTTGCAGACCTCAAAAGAATGCTATAGGGAAAAAGATTTGGCTCCAATGAAGATATGATATCGGAAACTGAGGCGTGTTTTGAAGCCAAAGACTTCCTATAAAAAGGCATCGAATTGTTAGAGAAACATTGGAATCAGTTTATCACCCAAGAAGGAGACTATGTTGATGAATAAAATCGAATTTTGCCTAAAAGTTTTTCTTTTAGTAGTTAGGCCCAGAAGTTATTGATTGATTTGTTATAAAAAATAGTCAGACTGAAGGTAGAGATATGAACAGTGTGAAAGAGACAGAGAAAGATTCTAACAGAGTGAGAGAATGACAGACAGACAGAGATATGAACCGAGACAGAGATAGATATTCATAGATATGAACAGAGGGACAGACAGATATGAATAGAGTGAGAGACAGTCAGATATATCAACAGAATTAGTGTCAGACAAGCAGCAGACAGCAAACAGAGATACGAATAGAGTAAGAGACATAAAGAAAAAAATACGAAAGCTTAAAGAATCAGTGCATATACTAGGCCTGAAACGTTTTCTAAGTCGGCTAAGCATAAAAATGAATACAATATGGAAACCAGTAATATGAAGTGCGAGAAAAAAACAATTACAAACAGCAGGATTGTAATATGAGCTCTGGTAGAAAAGAAAAAGGTTATTAAAACATTGCTTACAAGCCTCAAATATTCATACAATGATGTACTCAAGGATATATGACCCACTGGATAAAATCGTTGGCTAGATCCAGAGGACTTGACTCAAATAGTTTTGAGTTCAATACCTGGTTACAGCAGAGGTGAACAAATAACTTAGGGAATTGTTTTTTTTTTTTTCACCCTAAGAACTGCAACTGATGCATAGAAGCTTATAGTAAAAGGAGAGGAGATGAAAAAAAAAATTTAAAGATAACAAAATACAGGGGATTTCCAATAAAGGATAACAGAAAACTGGGAATAATTTAGATAGAACTTTAGGGTAAATTTTGGTTTTGTTCCCCCGAAGGCCTTTACCCCTTAAAATCTTTCAAAAACATCCCTATTTCCGTGCAAATGTATATACTGAACTCAAATCGATAATTGTTTATTGAAGATACATACCTTTTTCCATTTTATCGAGCAGAAAAATATGGAACTTCTTGTCGCTGTTTATCTCACCACGTAACCACAGTTCAAAGATATTATTCACTGCTGACTGAATTCACGCGTAGTTTTACGAATTTTCGTCCTTTTTTCGATCTCTACGCGCAAAATGAATTCCGAAAGCGAACAAATTGCGGAGTAATTGCTCAAATGGAGAAAATCGACCGAACAAAAAAAACCTACGCTTCACTTCATTCAGCGATGAATCTGAGATGACAATGGTAGAAAGGGGTGATATATAATCCGATGTATTTCTGGTCGATACCATGAAAGAAAGGTAGGTTTCTTCAATAAACAATTATCGATTTGAATTCAGCATGTACATTTGCACTTAATTAAGGATGTTTTAGAAAGTTTTGAAGGGATAAAGGCCTTCGGGGAACAAAAAAAAATTTACCAATTTTTGGAGATTGTAGTTAACAAGATAGCAAGTATACGGATAAAGATAACTAATACTGAAATATCCGGAAAAAGCATGACACGTGGAACGAGAACAATCTACTCTTGTGAACGAAATACAGGCTTAGTTACGAAATTCCAATCATCTGAAAAAGGTCGGAGTATACAACAACCGAAATGTCGAGAATATGTCAACAAAGATGAGGACAATAGCCAGAACTATGTAAATAATATAAATAATTACCATACATAATCTCAGAAATATAGACAACCTGAAGAAGGCCGGAGAGTACAACGACCGAAACGTCGTGAATGTGGCCAGAAAGATGAGGACAACAGTAAATATGTAAATAGGATAAATAATTACTATATCTAATCTCAAAAATATAAACAACCTGAAGCAGGTCGAAGTGTACAACGGCCGAAATATCGTGAATATGGCAACAAAGGTAAGGACAACAGCCCGAAATATGTAAATAGGGTTGATAATTACTATAACTCATCTCCGAAATATAGACAACCTGAAGAAGGCCAGAGAGTACAACAGCCGAAACGTCGTGAATATGGCAACTAAGATGAGTCCGAACTCTGTAAATCGTGTAAATAATTACCTCATCTCAAAAATGTACACAAAAATAGATTCAGGGAAAAAAATGTCTAGCACGACCTAGTGGACCAACTTTCTTAGCAACAAAGCGAGCAATGGATTCGATACAAGTCTTAAAATAAATTAAATAAAAACAATTTACGTAACAACGTGTGAAATCCTGAAATACAAAAAGGATTGACCATGTGTTTAAAGAAATATATAAATTGATAAGAAGGGAAGATGTATAGATTAAAATAGTCGGGACGTCTATTTGAAAAGTAAAAGAAATCGAAAAAAAATGGCCATAAATTAATTCATATGTTATTCCCTCAGAAACAAGCATATGGCAACTAATTATTTTATTCTTTTTCGACTTTAACAAATGACTCGCTCCTTTCTGAAAATTACGTCCAATCAAATTTGGCGAAAAAGAATTTGGTCTGAATAAACAAGGATGCCGCCATTTTTTTTTTAATTTAAAAAAATAAAAACAAAACATTTTTATTATTTCAGTTTGAAATTTAATAACACTTTATTCATGAATATAAACTGTCGCATATTTCTTCTAAAGATAGAAAGAAAGAAAAAAAAAAAGAAACAGAACCTCACATCAATGTCTAAAATATAACTATTCCCCTAAGGACTGTCTTTATTACTAATATTTGCGATTTTTACAATTGGTCGCCATCAATTTTTCATTTTGTTTTATCCTTAATATTGCCGAGTTAATATGTTTATATCTTTATATATGCAAATGTCTGCCGGGATGTGAAGTTGTTTTTAGCGCTTCAAAGTATAAATAAAACAGTGAGAAATAGAAGCCCACAAATTCGGCAAAATATCATTTGCATTCCGATAGGGAGAATTCATTAAATGTCTTTACAGTTTTTCTGCATTTACACATGGCAAACATTGTCTCGCGTCGGGCGCCTCTTAAATAAGAAAATTGTTTCAGAAAAGGTTTGGAAATCACCAGGGAGTCATTACTCTGCATTGTCGCCTTAATTGACTTGTATTTTGCATATCAAAGACGTTCAAATATCGTTCGATATGTACACACGGGGTTTCTTCAACGACTAAAATCTAATGTACGCTGTTCATTGCGTGAACAACTAATTGGAATTACTGCAGAAAACTAGTAAAAATTATTGAGATTAGGCCGATTATTTTCATCTATGTTATTATGTGGTGGAAAGGAAATTAAGAATTAAAATCAACCTTCTTCACTTTTGTAAAACTTCACAATGACGTGTGAAATCCTGAAATACAAAACGGATTGACCATGTGTTTAAAGAAAAAGTCGAAACCGGATTTCGCAAGTAGATGTTAAATTAATTTTCTGACCAATGGAAGCGATTTGCAAGACTATAAAGACTTAACGATCCAGTGCGAAAAATTTAAATTTCTATAAAAGGCTCCCATCAGCGTCAGTCATACAGGGATGGAAGCAGCAGAGACGACAAGCTAAAATGTAACGGGAAAAGCTTCAAGTTGACCAAGACACTCGTCCTCTTTCTCCTTCTTTCTCGTGTGTGGATTTCTTTTACTTCTCCTTTTCCATTCAAAGACACTCCTAAAAAAACAAACGCTCATACACTTACGTAAACTCTTTCTAATAAATTACTACTACGAACATTTTCTACAATTCTTGATATCCTTAACTTTTTAATTGAACATTAATTTCTACGAATTCTTCTTATTCCTTTTTATAAGTTTCTATTTTAACCTGAAAATTGTATATTTTTATTCTTACACTAATTCACACTATTCCACATAATTCCGCGCATCCCAACCTGCTGACAACCTTCTGATGAAAACCTGATAATTCTGGATAAAACTTGTAAGCTGTAGGGAGTTTGGTTATGTCTGACACAAGGCCAAATTAATAACGCTCTTTATATCTTCAATTATAATTCCAGTTGTTATATCGACCGTCCAACCCTTGCAAGTCTGGTTTCCAAACAAACAATCAAAAGAATAAAAACATCTGGGAAGTGTTCGAAAAGAGAATGAAAAGAGAGACACTAAGATCAGAATATTCAGTGGGATGGCCAAAGCTGCCTCCCAAAAGCTAAGCAGTGTATTAAGAAATAGAAAAATCTCATTAGGAACAAAGAAAAGAATACTGAACTATTATGTGATATTTCAAATACTTTTAGCAAAAGGTATTACTCCGTCTCTTCTCCCCAGTTATGGATTAAATAATATGACAGATTGTGTTCTATAGCCTTGGCTTGCAACCACTCTATCGCAGAAAGCAATGGGAACCTATTACGGGGTAATCTTTTGTCCAGTCAGGCATGTCTCTTTCGAGACATGATGGCCCAGAGCGTGTATCACTGATATCCACATACGAGAAGCCACCAATTGATCTGGCGTTCATAAGGTTTGCATGTTCGAATCCTGCCGGATGACACATTTTCTTAACAAATTTTCTCGTAAATAATCAGGTCGGTAGAGAAAAATATATAAATATACCATTTGATTAAAAACAGAATATCTACTTAAATACAAGTATCGATTAAAAATAATGTTCAAACAAATCATTTCAAATATTCGTTAATTTCCGTAATATAAAACAGAATATCTACTTAAATCCGAGTATCTATCAAAAATAATGTTCAAACAATTCATTTCAAATTGTCGGTAGTTTATAACCAGTTTCGTAAATATTCGTTAATTTCCGTAATATAAAACAGAATATCTACTTAAATCCGAGTATCTATCAAAAATAATGTTCAAACAGTTCATTTCAAATTGTCGGTTGTTTATAACCAGTTTCGTTAATCTTCGTTAATTTCCGTAATATAAAACAGAATATCTACTTAAATACGAGTATCGATCAAAAATAATGTTCAAACAAATCATTTCAAATTGTCGGTTGTTTATAACCAGTTTCGTTAATCTTCGTTAATTTCCGTAATATAAAACAGAATATCTACTTAAATACGAGTATCGATCAAAAATAATGTTCAAACAAATCATTTCAAATTGTCGGTTGTTTATAACCAGTTTCGTTAATCTTCGCTAATTTCCGTAATATAAAACAGAATATCTACTCAAATACGAGAATTGTTAAAAAATAATGTTCAAATAAATCATTTCAAATTGTTGGTTGTTTATAACCAAATCTTCGTTAATCTTCGTTAATTTCCGTAATATAAAACAGAATATCTACTTAAATACGAGTATCGATCAAAAATAATGTTCAAACAAATCATTTCAATATGTCTGTTGTTAAAACCATTCAGTTAATCTTCGGGATTTTCTGTACCATATATATATATATATATATATATATATAGTGAGAGAGACAATGAACTGAATTAGATAGCTTGGTATGAAGAAACCGAGATATATATACAGATAGATAGACAGATATGAAGAGAATGAGATAGATAGATATAAATATATATTTAGAAAGATTGAGCAGGACTAATAAAGCAGACATGCATAAAGAAATGAAAGAACTGACAGGACAAAAACCTGCTCCTCAACACAATATATAAAATCGAATGATGGAACAATCATATTAGAGAAAGAGGAAATACTCCAGCAATGGGAAGAATATGATTTCTTCCAAGACAGGAGAGAGCAACCGACAATACACAAAAATATTGACAGACAGGAAATATTAAAATCCGAAGTGGAAGCTTCAATGGCCAAACTGAATAGGAACAAAGCATTTAAACCAGACGGTACTGTAATAGAAATTATGACAGCCTTAAACGATTTCGGCATCTAGTTAGCTATAGGGAGATGGTTAAGGTTTATTAATTCGGCCTTGTGTCAGACATAACTGAACTCCCTAGAGTTTAAATGTTTTCTCCAGAATTATCATCAGATGGTTTTCATCAAAAGTTTAGTTGGCAGGTTTTAGATTGGAGATGGGAATGTGTCAATCAGTGTAGAATAGTGTAAGCATAAAAATATATATTTTGCATGTTAAAATATAAATTTTAAATGAAATAACAAGAACTGGTAGAAATTAATGTTCACTGAGAAAGTTGAGGGTATCAAGCTTAATAGAATATTCGTAATAGTAATTTGTTGGAAAGAGTTTATGCGTACATATGTAAGTATATATGAGCGTTTGTTTGGTAGGAGTATCTTTGAATAGAGAAGAAGTAAAAGAAATCAGCACACGAGAAAGAAGGGGAAAGAGAACGATGTGCGACGCGACCTTACGTCCGGGTCGTAGTTGAAGTTTCTCCCGTTACATTTTAGTGTGTGTGTCTCTCTCTCTCGCTGCTCCCATATCTGACTGACTGACTGACGCTGATCGAAGTCATTTATATAGTCATTCAGATTTTTCGCACTGAATCTTTCTTGTTGGTTTCGCAAATCGCTTCCATTGGTCAGAAAATCAATTTAACATCTACTCGCGAAATCCGGTATCGACTTTTTCTGTAAGGTCAATCCTTTTTCTATGCGGCAAAGCCAGGATTTTACACGTCATTGGGAATTTTTGTAAAAGTGAAGAAGAAAGTTGATTTTAATTCTTAATTTTCTATCCCACACGTAAACACGAAGTCAATCCTTTTTGTATGCGGCAAAACCAGGATTTCACACATCATTGGGAATTTTTGTAAAAGTGAAGAAGAAAGTTGATTTTAATTTTAATTTCCTTTCCGCCACAAGACAAAATTACATAAATAAGTGAAAACTATAACACTGGTGAAATACCGGATGACCTAAGCAGATCGATTTTTATAGCACTGCCTAAGAAGCCAGGTGAAAACGAATTCGAACTCCAACGAACTATCAGCCTAATAAACCACATAAGAAAATTCATCAGTCGAATTCTGATAAAAAGATCACGAGGTAGAATCAAGCCAGAGATAGTAGAAAAACAGTGCGGTTTTGTCAAGAATACTGTAACATGGAATGCTATATTTATGTTTAAGATGCTGTTAGAAAGGACAATACAAATGAAAAAGGACGTGTACCTGTGTTTTATAGACTACATGAAGGCGTTCGATAAATTACATTACAAAGAATTGATAGAAATGCTCAGCAACTATATTTGGGAAAGATATTAAAGAAATCAAGAACCTCTACTGGCAGCAAACCATCTGCATACAGACGGAAAACGAATTCAGCAGATATACAAAGATAGAAAGGGGCGTAAGGCAAGGATGTGTCTTTTCACCGGATCTATTCAACTATTGTACAGCGAGACTATTCTGAGGACCCTAGAAGTCATGCCAGGATTCGTCATTGGCGGCCACAAATTGAGATACACAGATGCTACAGTACTGATAGCAAACACGGAAAGGAAACTGCAAGACCTCCTACAGAAGGTAGCTGAAGAGAGTGACAAAAAAGGACTACAAATGAACTGCAAGAAAACTGAATGCATGGTCATCAGCAAAAAGACAAACCCAAAATGCCAATTACAGGTGGGGGATACTAAAATCAAGCAGGTACAAAAATTTAAATACCTGGGAAGTGTTCTAACAGAAGATGGAAAGTGCGACACAGATTCTAAGGCGAGTTGGCATGGCGAAGGACGCGTTCCAGAAGCTGAGTAGAGTATTAAGAGACAAGAAAATTTCGCTAGAAACAAAGAAGAGAGTACTGGATTACTATGTGATGCCTGTTCTTATATCGGAATCTAACCGTACTGATGAGCTTTGATACAGCGA
Source organism: Ascarosepion bandense (assembly GCA_037127315.1). Taxonomy (NCBI): domain Eukaryota; kingdom Metazoa; phylum Mollusca; class Cephalopoda; order Sepiida; family Sepiidae; genus Ascarosepion; species Ascarosepion bandense. The sequence continues at coordinate 1,422,533 of JBBBDQ010002003.1, read as the reverse complement.
AACAGATCTGTCTGCGGATGACAATATATATATATATATATATATATATATATATATATTAGATACTTTATCCAAGCGGAAAAAGCAGGAAGGTAAATTCCAAAAACCCGATCCTAATTAATATTAAAAATTTTATTTTAATATTAAAAAATGATACAGGAAGAGAGCTCCATGTAATAAAATATTACAGAGCAAATATAAATTAAAAAAGGATTAATTCAATGATGTTGGATGATCATTTCGATATGAAAATCCCCACGGGGGATAACACATCACCTCAGCAACAGAAAAATCCTTTTCATAACTGGAGAAAACTCAAAGAAAATCTAGTTTCGAAAAGGATTTTTTTTGTTGCTGAGGTGATGTGTTATCCCCTGTGGGAATTTCATATCGAAATGGTCATTTAACATCCTTGAATTAAACCTAGTTAATTTATATATATATATATATATATATATATATATATATATATATATATATATATATATATATTAATGAAATGAACGTGTGTAGCTTAATATTACATGACATTTTTAAAAGTGAAACAACCGGTTTCGCTCCCGCTCCTTAGGACTCTACTGGAGGTTTAAATTAACAAGGAATGTGTGGTTCAAAAGAAAAAAAATGGAAAGAATGACAAAAAATATATGATAAAAATACAAAGAGCTAGAGACAAATGATGTCGAGCCCCAACAAACATTTACGCTCTTTACACAGGGAAGGTTTGTGGGACCCGATATAAAGAACCTCCAACACTTTGAGATGAAATACAGAGTTCGACTGAGACACAACAGTGAACCAGTCGACACTAAAATTAGAACATTTTATGTTATTTAATAGGTCTTTACATATGGCGGAACCGTAAGTATTCGGTTAAAAAGAAAACATACGGTTCCACAATAATTCTTAAATTGCATTATTTTATTAAAATTTAAATTATCTAGACTGCATCTGAAGCTGTGTTTGTACCTGAATCTCCGAGTCGTGCTATCGATGAAGAAAAAACTGTATATGTATTAATATATACTTTATAGCTCTGTTATATTACATCGACCACGATTTTATTAACACCGGTACTTATATATACAAGACGGTAATATATAATTTTAAGCTTCCAGTGACTGAAGTTTATATGTCACAAGTGAAGTTTACGAGAATCCTATTTTACAAATATAGTATTTTACCGTTTTTAGCAGGGAAAGAATTTTCAGTTCCCAATAAATCGATAATTGTCTTTTTTTCTGTTGTCAAAGATCAACTCATCAAATCGAAATGTTGCATATTTGATTGCGTTATTCGGCTTTTCCAATCGACATTTTCTGATAGATTTTTTCCTACAGTCTGTTTTTAATGGCCGCGGTTCATTGCGTCAAAACGAATGAAACCTGCAGGCCCCGATTTTATTGACAAAGAATTAGTGACGATTCTGAAATGGGAGCTTAATGAGGGGTGGATTGCTTCGCTTGAATTTTGATGTACATTCGTTAAATTGGAAAAGACACGTGTCAGAGAGGTGTGCACTCGTCATTATACTGCCAAAGCGTAAGCATTCAAATGAAATTCGAATTAATACCAAATGGTGAAACTGTCATTCGCTTAGTCGAAATGATGCTTCCTTGCGTATCTATTGGAAGGGGAATACAGACGCAAAAACACATGCACAACCCCGACCCCAGGCGCCAGGTACACACAGACGCGATTGCACCCACAAAAGCGTACACAAAAAACATCATGCACATATACGTACACAGAAACTTATAGGAATTTAATCATATATTATAGATAAATATATAAGCACGCACATACGTGTAAATATATATGCAATTTGTTATATATATAATTATATATTATATATGCGCGGTACTTATTTAAAGACGTTCAATATCAGTTGTAAAGCTAACATATTCAGTTAGATATGTTTCCCGCTCTTGCGATCGTCAGACAAACTGATTGTTTTTTTAAAAATATTAGATATATGTAAGGCTGGGTATAGCCCTACATATATCCAATACTTTTAAAAAATTAATAAGTTTGTCAGACGATCACAAGTGCGTGAAACCCAGGGTCACAAAATCACAGGTATCTAACTATATATATATAGTATATCGAGGCAGCAGATAATTTTCTAAACATATACTGTTAAATCTAAGATACGATGAATGACTATTATGTTTAATCATGAGCTGTTCTAAACGTCGTATTTTGGATGTAATTTCAGGTGAAAATAAAGACAAACATTCTCCAACATTTGGATAATTTTTTATTAAGTTTATTCTAAGCTTTCGGCTCACATGAGCCATCTTCAGAGAGGTCACAAGGACGTTAACATAAAAACATCCACCATCTCCTCAACAGGTGTATACTCATGCAACCATACAGGCAACTGGGTCCCACTCATTCACAGTCAGGTTAGCCAAATGCAGACGACAATTCTACTCATGCAGCTTCTTCTCTCGCACTTCCCGCCTGTGGAACTCGCTCCCGTATTCTTGCTTTCCTGACGGCTACAACCTCCAGAAATTTAAATGCAAAGTCAATACTCATCTACTAACCACTGGACTCTAGCTCTCTCCCCACCCCCGTATAACCTTCCCTTTCTCTCCACCTATGTATCTGTCATCGCACCTGCTTTCTCAGCTTTCTATTGTTTCTTTCTAACTAGTTTGTACTCCTCACTTTTTTCTAATTAATCTTTTTACATTTATGTAGCCCCCTGCACATTAGTGGCGTTTCCGCCTTGCTCGGGGTGAAATGATTAAAAAAAAAATCAGCGACGATTAAGCAACAATGACAGTTACCAAAAATAGCAAACGCAGTTCGTAAATTTGTAATTATATATATATATATATATATATATATATATATATATATATATATATATATATATATAAGAATAGATTTTTAATTCATTAATGCAAATATATTTGCGCGCCTGCACATGTGTTTGTGTGTGTGTGTGTGTGTGTGTGTGTGTGTGTGTGTGTGTGTGTGTGTGTGTGTGTTATTGCAAGCCAGATTCCGAATGACACATGCAAATTTCTGGAAGGTTTTTTTACGGTCATTTCCCATGCAAATCACTGACTGTGCTTTACTACTGACTACAGGAAAATGATACACTGATGACATTTCGCGTGTGCTGGTGTATTTGAATGTCAAACAATTCATCATAGTAACCGGCTCTTCACAGCGCCCCCGACTCGCCCCCGAAATCCTAGATGCAAACACCACGCCAAAGACAGAATGTCGACGACAATGGGCAGCATTTCACAGACTGGCGCCCTCGTTTGGACTTGGTCAATGATTGAAATATGTCTCTCGATTCGAGCTTTTGTTGCGAGTAACAGAACTCCCAATGTGCATCTGTCTGTCTTAAAATGCCATGTCTGTCGTGAATACAACGCTGATATATCATATGGGCGAACGGGAAGCCGGATGTCCTGATCAAGTTAGGAAGCTTTCATAATTTACTTCAAATGAAAATATAAGACAGTTTTATTTCTAGGGGTCTGAAAACAGGTAAACAAAAAAAAACATGAATTTATTAGAACGACCGTATCTGAAAACAAACATTTAAATCTTGGGTCGTCAAACGGGGTCCAAGCGACCCCTAGGTGTCGGTGAGGAGTTCCAGGGCGTTGGTCAAAGGGTCGAATTACCAGGCCCACCTAATTTATCTCTGCTAAAACCGGTCTTTGGTATTTTCTTCTTGAGATGGTTTAATATATTACCTACTTCATGTTTTTTGTGTCTATCCGAGGCACTTTTATGCGGTACCAGCAGTATAGCCCGGCGTTGTTCGGGTGTAATGAAACCTTCAAAACTAATCCATGGTCCTGGAGCTCAGACTCTTTAGACGTTGGCACGAAAAACTAAAAAGCAATAGTTGTTTCCAGTTAAAGCGAAACCGTAGGCTGAAAGAAAAATGAATGGATGTAAGTCAAATTTTCATTTCCTGGTATCGATATCAAATAAAGTTTTCGTCGTAAACTGAATTTTGAAGGCTAAATAAGTCCTCTGAGTAAATGGTATCATGGCTGAGATTAAGAACTACAATTATACCTACTTAGAGCCAAACTCGAAGCAAAAACTAAAATAAAAGAGCTGAAAAAATACAGATATACAGGCAGATAAACAGGCACACACACAAACATCTTACTTATTATCGATATTCAACACTATGGTAAGAACTGCAACCTTGAAACTTCTGAATATCGTTTCTTATGTCTTTGTCTATGAGTGTATTAAATTTGATTAAAATCAGACCACTCCTTCTATAACCCGATGTTTTCGATATTTATCGGGGGTACCTCAGCACAAAACCTAGCTAAGAACATTTGCAGACGCTTGTAGTACAACTGTGTAAATTTTCAAGAAAATCGGTTGAGCTGTTTCGGAGTCTATAGGTAACGGATACATAAACACACACACACACACACACACAGACACACACACACTCACACACACGGACAATTTATAAATAAGTTTAGATACGCTTGGGAAAGGTATGAATGTATCGCTTCTCCGTCTAGCTGTGGGTTAAATATCAGGACATTGAGTTAACAACTTGGTTAACAACTAGTCTACCGCAGAAAGTAATGACAACCTGCTACGGGAAAATCTTCTGCCCCGTCAGTCATGTCTCTTTCGAAACATGATCACTCAAGAGTGTATCATGTATGGTCACTTAACTATCGCCCGGTTCACGCTTCACCCATGTCTATTGAACAGGTGTAGAGGCTCATCCCTTGTTCCCTGTTTAGGATGTGGTTTCCGGCTTTCTCTTTTCCAATCTTTTCAGTCATACGTAGCCCCCTGCACACCAGTGGCCTTACCGCCTTGCCCGGGGTGATATGATTAAAAAAAAACAAAAAAATAAAAACAGAATATCATAGTTAGAAATATAAGTAAAGCATCTACTGTGCATAAAGAGAGGGATTTGTTTTCTATTGTCAACGTAATAAACTGATTCCACTAGAATTAGTACAAATTAATAAAATCGGAAACTAATATAACTAAAGCACCTGTTGGATCTGAAGTGGAGGATCTATTTTCTATTGAGATGAAGTAATAAACTGATCCCCTAATAATTACTACCCATAAATATAATAATTTTAGTATAATCACTCTCTTTTCTTTCTATGGATTAAAAAGCAGAACAAGTTGTGTTCCATAGCCTTGGCTGGCAACCAGTCTACCGCAGAAATTGATGGCAACCTACTGCGGGATAATCTTCTGCCCAGTCAGTCATGTCTCTTTAAAGACATGATTGCCCAAAGAGTGTATCACGTATGGCACTTAACTGTTTGACTGAATATAGTAGTTGAAAACATGATTAAGTCTTCTACTGGGCATAAAGTGGGGGATAAGTTTTATGATGTTGTGAAGTAATAAACTGATCCCCAATTAATTATTGCTTAATAATAAATTACATCTCTTCCGCCTCTAGCTATGAGTCAAATAACAGGACAGATTGGGTTCTATAGCCTTGGCTGGTAACCAGTCTACCGCAGAAAGTAATGGCAACTTACTGCGAGATAATCCTCTGCCCAGTCAGTCATGTCTTTTTCAAGGCATGATCGCCCAAAGCACGTATCACTTATGACAATGATGTAATGAATATGCATACACCTTGGTTCCCCCTCACAGTAATGTGATTTACTGGTGTCAGCCATAAATACCGACTAAGGTAAGAACGTATAGAGGTCTACGTCCAGTGGTCTACGTCCATAGGTCTACAGGTCTACGACTATAGATCTACGACTGTTGATATACGACTATTGACTACGCCTACGTCTCAAGATACTGCATACGACGAGTACATCTAAGTACTTGATTGTTCTACCCGGCTGCATTTGCCTAAAACGCTTAACTACCTCGAATGCTATATATATATATATATATATATATATATATCCCTTTCTGGGATATATCAGGCATTTAACTGTCAGAATTGTTGGGCATTCTTAGAAATGATGGTGAAAGTGGTTTGCCATTGCCCCCACTACGCTTTTTCTTTTTTTTTACCATTTCATCCCAAGTTTGAAAGAATGAAATAAAAATAAAAACATTATTAACGGAAGAAGAAAATAAAAGGACAGGTTTGTGGGGTAACAAAATAACGATTCACATTGCATTTAAATTTTCGAATATCAAAGTTGACAGGAAAGCAAGAAGCAGGAAGAGAATTCCACAGTGTGAGAATTGCTAACGAAGAAAAAACTAACATAGAACTTACGGTTGTGTCTCGCCACTAAACTACTACCTAGTTGGCAATCTAGTCTTCTTCTTCTATGTGCCTTGTCCTTTAAGGACGTAGGCGATCATGGCTTTCACGTCTCCCTATCCCTTAATATGTTTTCTCCTGTTACACCACGAAACCCCTGTTCTGCCATCCAGTATCTCAAACCCATAAATCTAGAATATAAATGTATAGAAACTAGCGTGGTCACGATATGGGGGATGAGTTTACATATTGATTATAATACAGATTTCAATCCCCATTTTGTATCCACATTACAATTACTTATATGCAGTTGGATTAATATATTCTTCTTCTATATACCTTGTCCTTTCAGGACGTAGGCGATCATGGCCTTCCACGTCTCCCTATCCCTGGTGGCTCTTAGCACGCTTTCTCCTGTAACGTCTTGCAGTCCCCGTTCTATCATCCACCTGTTCAGGCCCTTCAAATATTTTGTCCGCTGCTTTCCTCTGTCTCTTTATTACAATCACTGGGGTCTGTCATCCTTATTCCTTGCGTAAAGCTCGACTGGAACTCATGAGTTATCCCCCTCAAACCCTGCAAGTTCCTTGTTCAACACTGCTGTAGCCTGGTATTGAACTCACAACTCAAGTCACAGAAACTAACCAAAGTATATATCCTGTAAATACTGTAAATACTACCTCTTCTCAGAAATATAGACAAATAGAATGATCTATTATTAAACGTCGTACAACTGGCAACAAAGATGAGGACAATAATCCGAATAATGTAAATACTGTAAATACTACCTCATCTCAGAAATATAGACAAATAGAATTATCTATTATTAAACGTTGTACAAATGGCAACAAAGATGAGGACAATAGTCCAAATAATGTAAATACTGTAAATACGACCTCATCTCAGAAATATAGACAAATATAATGATCTATTATTAAACGTTGTACAAATGGCAACAAAGATGAGGACAATAGTCCGAATAATGTAAATACTGTAAATACTACCTCATCTCAGAAATATAGACAAATAGAATGATCTATTATTAAACGTCGTACAAATGGCAACAAAGATGAGGACAGTAGTCCGAATAATGTAAATACTGTAAATATTACATCATCTCAGAAATATAGACAAATATAATGATCTATTATTAAACGTTGTACAAATGGCAACAAAGATGAGGACAATAGTCCGAATAATGTAAATAATGTAAATACTACCTCATCTCAGAAATATAGACAAATAGAATGATCTATTATTAAACGTCGTACAAATGGCAACAAAGATGAGGACATTAGTCCGAATAATGTAAATACTGTAAATATTACATCATCTCAGAAATATAGACAAATATAATGATCTATTATTAAACGTTGTACAAATGGCAACAAAGATGAGGACAATGGTCCGAATAATGTAAATACTGTAAATACTACCTTATCTCAGAAATATAGACAAATAGAATGATCTATTATTAAACGTCGTATAAATGGCAACAAAGATGAGGACAATAGTCCAAATAATGTAAATACTGTAAATAAAACTTCTTCTCAGAAATATAGACAAATAGAATGATATATTATTAAACGTCGTACAAATGGCAACAAAGATGATGACAATAGTCCGAATAATGTAAATACTGTAAATTGTCTTTGTTTGCTTTTGTTTACATAAAGATACGAATTAATCGAGAAATCTGGAAAATGTGCCTTCTTATTATTTCTGGCTTTGTTTGACCATTTGTCCTTAGACCAGGGTTTCTCACTATTTAGACAGTTTAACTTTTACGCTCTCCCATGGCTCTGTATTGATGCCTTCTTATTGCGTTTTACGATGTCACGATGCCGCAGCTGTGGCCGCCCAGTGGGTCTACTTCCAGAGGCCAGCTCTCCACACAGGAAGTCTTTTAGAATGCGACAGCCTGGCATGTGGTGGACATGGCCTAGCACGCGGAGTCTGCGCTGTTTAAGAAGTGTGAACATGGTGGGCAGACCTGCGCGAGACAGGACCTCAGTGTTGAGCACCTTGTCTTGCCATGGGATTCCCAATATGTATTATTTAAAGATATATGGGTCATTTTTTGCCTTTTTCTTTCTTATTCAGTGTTCTGCTTTAGAAACTTTGTCAAGGTGCTTAAAAAAGTCAGTAGGTGAGAGATGAAAGGAATAAGGCGGGTGTAACAAAGTCTTGTATCCCAAGTTTGTAAAATCATCCTGGCAACATGTGGCCGAACATTGTCATGAAGCAGATCTGGACATCATCGAATAACAAGTGCAGGTCGCATTTTGATTAACTCTTTAATGAGTATTTCATCTACTCGCGAGAAGAATACATCGGCATTGAGGCTCCGGTTAGATTCAAGAAACCTGTAATAAATAACGTTAATGATAGACTACCAGACAGTTACCATAATCTCCTGTAGGTTCAATTTCGTTTTGAGATTCTTCGTCAAAATCAAAATATTGATCCGATCGTTTATGATTGTCATAAACGATCCGTTTCTCATGGATTCGATCAAGGAACGGATCATTCGAATTTCGCAAATGCTGTATCAAGGGTTTATACCTTGCTTCATGTTTAGGATTAGGTTTCTATTCTTTTTAGTGTTATTTCTCTATACTTCGTTAAGGACACATGGCCCAGTGGAGATAGACGTTGGTTAATTCCAGTGACTTAACGCAAAGTGTTGTGAGTTCAAGACCAAGCTACAGCTGTGGTGAACAAATAATTTAGAGAGTCAAGTTAAAGGGAGATAACTACATTAAGAAATTGATCATAATGCGGGTGTGGAAAAGGTTCCTACTGTAGAGTCATCCTGGCAACAAATGGCCGAGCATTGTCATGGAGCACAATTGGACCTCGTCAACCATCCAGTGCAGATCGCATTTTGATTAAATCTTAAATAGGCATTTCATTCACTGGCTAGTAGTAGACATCGGCAGTGATGCACTCGTTAGATTCAAGAAATCTGTAATGAATAACGTTAACAGTGGACCATGCTTTCAATCAAGAAATGAATCATTTGAATTTCGCTAATACCGTATCAAGGGTTTAAGCTTTTAGAAGTTTGGACTCCAAGAAATATTTGAATGCAGTTTGGATATTTCTTTTTCTGCAGAATGTCTTGAGTTCAAAAATTGTCAAAATAATTATAAAAATGGTAGTTAGTTGGAAAGAGATCAGGAGAATATGGTAGATGTTAAGGAATCACGCATTTCAAGTTTATGAGCGTCAGGAGTGTCATCCTGAGTTCGAGAATTGTCGTAAAGCTTTCATTCGATATATCCAGTGAATGTCACATTTTGATTTGCTTTTAAATGTTCATTTCATCCAGTGGCTGAAACTAAATTTCGGCTATGATGTTCAGCTACTATTCCAAAAGGAGGTAATGGATTGTAGAATCAATTCTACATGCACATACATACCTACATGCATATCGCCAAGCACACACGTTCATACACATATATCCACATACACTTACGTGAGGACCGCACGTGAAACATTTTTTCCCGCGCTTTATTAAAAAATATATAAACTGATTTCCACAACTCAGCTACCATATGTTATTGTTCGAACGTCGTGGTAGTAATTTTTAACAGTGGAAAGTAGGTTGGTTGCCCAAACCACTACATATATAAATAAAATAACTCAAAGCACAATGCAACGAAAATAACAACATTGTATTAAGCAAGATTATAGGATTGATTAATTCGTGCATGCAAGATGTCGTGAAGAAAGATCTTTCTTAGATATTAAAGAAATTGTCTCAATATTCATGCTAGAAGAGTTCCTGAAAAAGGAAATAATATGTTTGTACTGAATGGTAGTGAATATAATTATACATGTATTGAAATATACTTATAAGATAGAAAGAACATTTTTATGAGTAGCTAATTGCTGAATGCAATTAGCGCAGTATGTGAGTTGGAAGGAACAAACGGCATTCGGACTATATGCTTCGAAAAGCAGCCTTCAACTAGGTAAGCACGAGTGGAAATCAGTTTATATATTTCTTAATAAAGCGCAGGAAAAAAGAAAGTTTCACGAGCGGTTCTCGCGTAGGAGTATGTGGATATATGTGTATGAACGTGTGTGCATGGCGATGTGCATGTAGGTATGTACATGCATGTAGAAGTGAGGACAACTCCAATGTCGGACCGTGCATTGAATACTGCTGCCATATCTGGTCGGGTGCCCCTGCTGTTCTCCTCGGGCTTCTCGATAAGGTTCAGAGGAGGGTCTGCAATTTGATAGATACTGACTTGGCAGACCGCCTGCAGTCTCTCTCCCACCGGCGCGACGTGGCTTCCCTGTGTCTCTTCTATAAATACTTTCACGGCTTCTGCTCCGATGAACTTAGATCACTGGTGCCCACTAAATGGGAATTTGCACGAGATACTAGATTAGCAACTAGATCCCACCCTTTTACAGTGAAACCGATAAAATGCAACCGCAACTTCTACTCCAACAGTTTCTTTCCTCGCACTTCCCGACTGTGGAATTCCCTTCCACACGATTGCTTCCCCGACGGCTACAATCTCCCGGAGTTTAAATGTAAGGTCAATAGACACCTCCTAACACACTAACCTGCTCCCATTCTATCAAACACTCTTCCCATCTGCCCAACCCTCATCCTCGGTATCCTTACTCATCTGTCACCTTCCTCCTGACATTCCCTATGTCTAACCACTCCTTCTTTTTTACCTTCCCCTATGTAGCCCCATGCGCAATAGTGGCAGTGGAATGCCTTGCTTGGGGTGAGATGATTAAAAAAAAAAAAAAAGAAAACTAGACCAAACCACCAAAACTTTTGTTGTTTTTCAGTTTTGGAAAATGTTTGGTTGCATATCCCGATCGACTTATTAAGTGGCTCATTTATGATTGTCGTAATTGATCCGTTTCAGATCACAACTGACGATGAAGGAATTGATGAAGGAATCGATGAAGGAATCGATGAAGGAATCGATGAAGGAATGGATCATTCGAATTTCACAGATGCAACATCGAACGAAAACACTCTTTATTACTGATTGTTATGTCGAAAGCACAATACAATGGAGTTGGTAAATATTTAATAAGTCCTGGGTGTGTACATTTCACTCAATGGCTGATAGGAAATTTCGGCTGTGATGCTCAGGTATTATTTCAGAAGAAGGAAATGGATAACTCCAATGTCAGACCACTAGACAATCGCAAATCTTTCGTTGTTGCAATTTCATTTTTGAAAATTTCATGATCGACTAGACAAAGGCCAAACCTGGGTATGACGGTAAACTGAATCCAACGGCAAGGCCTATGATTAGGAGGTTGTAAGGAGAATGGAACCATCTATTAATTGCTATTGATCTCAGGACCTCCTTGACCCGAAGTGGTAGCTGTTAGGGTCTCAGCTATGGGCAAATTGAAAAAGGAAAATTATTTCTGCAATACACTTTTTAAGACAAAACTAGAAGATATCTGTAGTTTTCTAAAATTTAAAAAAAATGGAAGTTTTCATCAAATCAGACTAAATCAACCTTCTCGTTATGACCGAACAATAAAAAATAGCTTAAAATCACACCTTTTAGGCATTAAATAACCCAAACAAACAAAAAGCTCAAATATTTAATACCATATATGAAGTAACCATATATATATATATATATATATATTATTAGTTATACATTAGAACATGTACAAAGTAAAGTACATGTTCTAATAAAAACAAATAGACTGAGCTATTATTAAACGTCGTAAAAATGGCAAAAAAGATGAGGACAATTGTCCAAATAATGTAAATACTGTAAATACTATGTCATCTCAGAAATATAGACAAATAGAATGATCTATTATTAAACGTCGTACAAATGGCAACAAAGATGAGGACAATAGTCCGAATAATGTAAATACTGTAAATACTACCTCATCTCAGAAATATAGACAAATAGAATGATCCATTATTAAACGTCGTACAAATGGCAACAAAGATGAGGACAATAGTCCGAATAATGTAAATACTGTAAATACTACCTCTTCTCAGAAATATAGACAAAGAGAATGATCCATTATTAAACGTCGTACAAATGGCAACAAAGATGAGGACAATCTTTCGAATAATGTAAATACTGTAAATAATACCTCATCTCAGAAATATAGACAAATAGAATGATCTGTTATTAAACGTCGTACAAATGACAACCAAGATGAGGACAATAGTCCGAATAATTGAAATACTGTAAATACTACCTCATCTCAGGCATATAGTCAAATAGAATGATCTGTTATTAAACGTCGTACAAATGACAAAAAAGATGAGGAAAATAATCCGAATAATGTAAATACTGTAAATACTACCTCATCTCAGAAATATAGACAAATAGAATGATCTATTATTAAACGTCGTACAAATGGCAACAAAGATGAGGACAATAGTCCGAATAATGTAAATACTGTAAATACTACCTCATCTCAGAAATATAGACAAATAGAATGATCCATTATTAAACGTCGTACAAATGGCAACAAAGATGAGGACAATCTTTCGAATGATGTAAATACTGTAAATACTACCTCATCTCAGAAATATAGACAAATAGAATGATCTGTTATTAAACGTCGTACAAATGACAACAAAGATGAGAATAATAGTCCGAATAATGTAAATACTGTAAATACTACCTCATCTCAAAAATATAAACATAATTTTTGCAATTTAATCAAACTGAAGGAGATTTTTTCAATTTTGACCATATAAATCATTCCATTACAAGCAAGACAATAAAGTCACGATGATGCAAATGTTTACTCGGTGCTATAGAACAAGAGAGAAAACATTATAAAAGAGACAAATAAGGCAGAAGATAACGATTATGACTTGTGTCATTATTGTACTGTGTTCCTGCTGGACATGGGCGATCATGGCTCTCCACAATTTCCTGTCCTTTGTAGCTCTTAATAAATTTTGTATTTCGTTGTTTTTCCTTAGATAGATAGATAGATAGATAGATAGATAGATAGATAGATAATGAATAGACTGAAACAGATAGATAGATAGATAGATAGATAGATAGATAGATAGATAGATAGATAGATAGATAGATAGATAGATTTTTTTAATCATATCACTCCGAGCAAGGCGGTAACGCCACTGATGTGCAGGGGCTACGTAATAGTGAAAAGATTGGAAAAGAGAAAGCCGGAAACCACATCCTAAACAGGAAACAAGGGATGGGCCTCTTACCTGTTCAATAGACGTGGGTGGAGTGTGAACCGGGCGATAGATAGATCTATCTACTCCAACTGAAAAAAAAAGACAGACAGACATATAGATAGATAGATAGATAGATAGATAGATAGATAGATAGATAGATAGAAATGATTGAAATGACTGAGATAGATAGATAGATAGATAGATAGATAGATAGATAGATAGATAGATGAGATAGATAGATAGATAGATAATGAATAGACTGAGATAGATAGATAGATAGATAAGAATAGATAGATAGATAGATAGAATAGATAGATAGATAGATAGATAGATAGATAGATAGATAATGAATAGACTGAGATAGATAGATAGATAGATAGATAGATAGATAGATAGATAATGAATAGACTGAGATAGATAGAATAGATGAGATAGATAGATAGATAGATAGATAGATAGATAGATAGATAGATAATGAATAGACTGAGATAGATAGATAGATAGATAGATAGATAGATAGATAGATAGATAGATAGATAGATAATGAATAGACTGAGATAGATAGATAGATAGATAGATAGATAATGAATAGACTGAGATAGATAGATAGATAGATAGATAGATAGATAGATAGATAGATAGATAGATAATGAATAGACTTAGATAGATAGATAGATAGATAGATAGATAGATAATGAATAGACTGAGATAGATAGATAGATAATGAATAGACTGAGATAGATAGATAGATAGATAGATAGATAGATAGACAGATAGATAGATAGATAGATAGATATGAAGAAATTGATGAATGTAAGATGAATAAACCCATATAAAATTTTGTTGTTTAATCCTTTTCGCTTCCTGTTTAGACGAACTTATTTTCTTGTTCGTATTTATTACAACAGTTTCATGGCGAAACATTCACCTCCCTCGACCTGTCAGAAATGGGAGAATTATTCAACGTCAAACAAAATGCATCCATACCTCAACGACCCACTATTTGCTTTGTGATAATTTAATCGGAATCTACGCACTTGAATCACATCTGTTAGGGCAATTCCTAAGGGTCTTGTCGGATAAAATGATTAATTGATTGTTTATCGGCTCGAAAGGAACTAATCATTTCGGGTTATTATGACTGACATAACTCGACATGATCATATTGGCGAGAACCGGAGTAGTTTTTGAGTTTCCATACACATTGCCTATCAAATATTCCCTCGTAACTTATACAAAGAGCTCACAAAAAGACAATCTCGCAGCTGAACCGCTTTGTCTTAATGCCAGAAAATGGTATTTAGGGCCAGCTAATTGTTAGATGTGCGTTGTGGTACAGTGGATATCGGTTCGGAACGCGAAACCGAGGAGCCGAGTTCGAATTCCAGTTGAATCCATTGTATTCACTTACGCGCGAATACCCTTGGGAAAGGTATTAATCCGTCTCTTCCTTTCAGTTATGGGTTAAATAGCAGGACAGATTGGGTTCTATAGCCGTGGTCGGCAACCAGTCTACTGCAGAAAGAAATGGCAACCTACTGCAGGATAATCTGCCCAGTCAGTCATGTCTCTTTCGAGACATGATCGCCCAAGCGTGTATCACGTATGGCACTTAACTGACTGAATTGTTAGATTTTGCTTGATGAGAGAATTTTATAGAATTAAGAACTTCGTGTATCATACTGCACTAAACTTCTTCTTCTTCTTCTTCTTCTTCAATGTGCCCTGTCCCTTCAGGCCGTAGGCGATCATGGCTTTCCACCTTACCCTATCCCTGGTGGCTCTGAGCACGCCTTCTCCTGTTACACCGTGCAATCCTCGTTCTGTCATCCACCTGATTAGGTACTTCAAATATGTTATCTGTTGCTTTCCTCTGTCTCTTTTTCCTTCTATCTGGCCTGTTAGTAGAAGATTCTCCAAGCCCTCCTTCCTCATTGCATGTCCCAGGAACTTCAACTGTCTCTTTCTGATGCTCAGTATTAATTTCCTTTTTGTTTCCATCATATCCAAGACCTCATAATTGCTCACATGCTCGATCCATGATATTCGCAGCATCCTTCTGTAGAACTACATCTCAGTTGCTTCAAGTTTTTCCTTCGTTTTTGATGGAATTGTCCAGCATTCACTGCCATATTGAAGGACGGACATCACGTAGCAATCCAGTACTCTCTTCCTTGTTTCTAGCGAAATTGTCCTGTTTCTTAATACCTTACTCAACTTCTGGAATGCTACTTCGCCATGCCAATTCGCATTCGTATCCCTGTGTCGAACTTTCCGTCTCCTATTGTAACGCTTCCCAGGTATTTGAATTTTTGGACCTAGACGTCCATAAATAAAGCCTCTTTCCATTATTTTAACTGTCAGCAAACCTTTAGTAAAAGAATACATTTAACTATATAATAATTCGGATAACCAAAAGAAGGCATATAATTCTTTATAAGAAAAGGTGATAGATCTAGAATTAAACAAAAGGAAACTTATACCGTTGTTTGTAAGGTAAAAACGAATATTTTTTTACGTCGCATAACTTTTTTTTACAGTCTGTTGCTATAAGAGTCTATTTTCTTATTAATTCTTATTGTTAATCGATATTCTCCACCATCATCATTGAAAGAACTAGAGACTATTTTAACTGAAGAATATATAAAAAAAATCCTCTGGAAACAATTTAAACTTTGTACGGGTCAATCTCACGCTGAATTCTAAATACAATTACTGCCAAAGGCCGTAGTACCCCGTATTGATATCGACTCCTAATTTCTTTTCTAAAATGGACTATAAATGTTCAATAATATTGAGATCTGAGGACTGCGGTGGCCAGATAAATTGTTCTACTTCAGTAGAATGTGCATCGTGCAATTCAGCTACAACTTTATCGGTATGGATAGATGCATTATTATCCTGAAAGATGACATTCATTTCTAGAAACAGTTCTGAACCTGTTATGGTGAAACACACCTATTTCTCAGATAATGGACTCTCCCTCCTATATTAATAAGAGTTAACAGGAAGTTAACTCGAGAAGTTCTTGGGAAATTCTTAGAAGTTCTTAGAAATTCTAGAGAGTTCTTTAGAGTTCTATTAGAGTTCAGTAAAACTATTAGTTCCAATTTGGACACAGTTGGACTAAGGCAGTTGATATTAGTCGGCAGTTAGCCGAATACTAAGGAGTCAGCTTTCAGTGGAAGATTACCAAGTTTCTAACATTTCAGGTGCCTTAAGTTGCTTAACAACCGACATAGCACGATTATAACTTTCAGTGCGAAAACTACTCCACACAAAACCATAGGATGAAGTTGATCAGTTAAAATTCTTAAATAGTCCTGATATATATATCAACAAACAAAAATAGACAAGCATTTGAAAGTTCAAATTTTCCAAACTATGCTCTGTAGGTGCTGGTTGTTGCCATTATTTAACCCACCCCCTGTAGAATCGCTGACTGACGTCATTTCGGTCGGGTTTCAATCCTGGGTAAAAAGCAATCGGATATCTAACCGTACTGATGAGCTGTGATACATCGAAACGGATCTGTCTGCTGATGATTATATATATATAAATATTTTATTTTAAGTAATAGATTTAAATTATTATGCAGTATTATATCATACTGCGATAAACATAATATCTTGCGAGTACACGTCTATGATTTTTGAACGTTAAGTTTTATCATGAACATCTCGGATGCTCTCTCTCTCTCTCTCTCTCTCTCACACACACACACACACACACACACACACATATATATATATATATATATATATTTGTAACCCCGGGTTTCACGCTCTTGCGATCGTCAGACAAACTGATTACTTTTTTAAAAAATTGGTTTGCTTATATTCGTGTATTTTTGTAGAAGTGGGGGAAATCTGTCGTCGTGACAGACGCAGACATATATATATATACATTTGTACACCAATTGACGCGCGCAAAGACACACACACGCGCGTCCGCCCACTGGGGCTTGCATAAACATATATATGCGAATCGTGCGGGGCTTGGCATATATATATATATATATATATATATATATATATATATGTGTGTGTGTGTGTGTGCCGTTGCGCACATACATACGCATTCGGTTGGTGTATTCGAATATTTTAGCGTTGTCAACGCGCGGACAGTTGTTGATTTCTCGTACGTACATATATGCAAATGATGGGGTCTGTGTGAAACTATGATAGGTAAAAATTACTATTATTTTATTTAAGGCTGTATTGTTATTTTTTATTTTAAAGCTTGCTTTTTTAGCTTGTTTTTTATTTTTTGTGGTTGCGTATATTTAAATGGTAGAAATTCTAATTTGTAATGCTTGTTAGTATTTATGTGTGTTGGTATTAATTTTACTACGGCAGAGATTGGTAATTTACTTTAATGATGATTTCGGACTAATACTGTGATAGTAATATTTGATGATAATAACAGTTGTGGTAGTAAATAGTTATTGTGAAACGGTAGTAGTGATTAGTAATGACGGTGTGATGATAATAACAATAAATGCAATTATTATAATAGTAGTTTGAACGAGAGAATAGTTGATAGGATTATGGTATCAGTGGTTTCTTTTTTATCCATTTGGTATAAATTGTGATAAAAGTTATTTATTTTCATGTCTGAATTTGGAAATTAGTTCTGATCTTGGGTTTAATAAGTTCTTTTGTGGGGTATGAGATATAATTGCTACTTTTTCATTTAGGCAAATAGGCATTTTTTTGTAATGTTGTTGTAGGCAGGTGCTTTTTTCAGTATTTTCCAGCTTATTGTTGGTGAAATATTTCTGTCTTTTAGGCGCCATACGTATGTTGATAGTGTAGTGCTGTTCAAGGATTTTCTGTTGGAGAATGAAAGATTGTGGTTGTTTTTTCTTTTCTTAAATGGTCCCTCAGTGGCACCGATGTAGTACATTATGTTGTTGTTTGCACTTACCTTGGCTTTATATACTATGTTTGTTTGCTGGCAATTTCTCTGGAGTGGGCATGTAGTTCCGTTTCTGCAGTTGCATTGAATTTCTTCGATTGCATTATTGTAGTTTGTTAATTTTTTGTTGTGGCTTTTTATTATTTGTGTAATATTTTTTGTGCAGCTGAAACTGATTTTGACGTTGTTTTTGTTGAATATTTTTGCTGATCGGTTTGTCACCAAAAAGTGTTTTTCTATTAAGTTCAGGAATGTCTTACCTATGTTTGTTTTGACGGCTTTGTTGTATGGTGGATTTAACCAGATAATATTTTTTTCTGTCTTTGCTTTTTCATTGCGGAGGTATATATTGTAGTTGTTGTTTGTATCCACATTCTTTTAGTGCTTCGTCGTATGGTGTTTTTTTGTTCTTAAAAATGTGTATGTTAGATGAATTTTCCTGAACTTAATAGAAAAACACTTCTTGGTGACAAACCGATTATATATATATATATATATATACTAAAGATTAAAGTTATATTCAGTCAGTCAGTTAAGTGTCATACGTAATACACGCTTTAAGCGATCATGTCTCTTTCGAGACATGACTGACTAGGCAGAAGATTATCCCGGTGTGAGTTATGGTAACCAATATGGTGTAGCTAAAAACTACCGTAAATGTGTTTTCCTTGCTTCAAATATAACCCTCTGTAGATGACCTCGGAAAGAGGTTGAAAGTACTTGGGAACCTTAAGAAATGAATGAAAATAACATCTGTCAACATTACAGCTCATTTCTAACATCTTATGATTATAATAAGCGAAATATTATCCGTGAGTATGAACAGATTTTATTAAAAATAAACAAACATAATGTTTGCAATTTATTTAATCTGGCAATTTAATGTTTAAAATAAAATTTGCTACCTAAAATCACACACACACACACACACACACACACACACACACACACACACACACACACACACATATATATATATATATATATATATATATATACACGAAAAATCTAAAGTGAGCCAAAACCTACCGCGGTTTCACACTACGGATCGGATTTCGTGT
The DNA here is from genome assembly GCA_037127315.1 of Ascarosepion bandense. NCBI lineage: Eukaryota > Metazoa > Mollusca > Cephalopoda > Sepiida > Sepiidae > Ascarosepion > Ascarosepion bandense. The sequence goes on along the minus strand of JBBBDQ010002003.1, from coordinate 1,403,140 downwards.
GTTTTTTGCTCTACTATTGTATTTTAGTACTTTCGTATTGAGCACTTTTTCTTGTGTTTGGTTCCGTTTGGGTTTTTTTTTTTTTTTACTGCGGAATATTGAATGTTTGTTCTTGTTCCGCTGGTTTCTTTTTTTTCTCCCCATTCATCCGACGACTTAGTACGCCGGATTTTAACGGATTTAGGTTCTGTTTGTTAATGGTTTTTTCGAAGGTTTATATTGGCATAAATTTACGGAGTGCATTCATACAGAGTCTAAGTAGTTATTATTATCAATATATATATATATATATATATATATATATATATATATATAAGCATTTATTAAGGCAACAGATAAAGCATTACGATTCAGGGTTTTATTTAATTATTCTTGCGTCCGTTCTCTTTCCAGGACAAGAAGTGCGTAAAAAACTGGCCAGATGATCTATAGATCCTAGCGCTTTCGACTATTATGTTAGCCATTATCTAGGATTCTTTTTTTTAATCTGAATATGGGGATTTTTACATCTATGCATCTATAGCATGGGTCGGCAACCTTTTGGAGAGTGAGGGCGAAAAAGCAATGGAGAGTCATGGAGGAGGGCCAAACAGCTATGGCTCCAGTGTCATGGAAGAGAACCATGTTATTAAATATGTGAATAAATTTTCTATGTCTTTGAAGAAAGCAAGGATTCAAAATAATTTAATATCTGACGGGAATTTTGTTAAAAGCATATTAAATCTTTAAAAAAAGTTTAATAAATCAGTACTGAAAAAGAAAATCCATTATAATCGGTTGAAAACACTATTTTATATTCATTTAAATGTGCCCGTTAACGAAAGTAATTTCACAGAAAAAGTCAAAGTAAGGTCGTGCGCTAATTTTGGACAAATAATTCCTACAAATAAAAAATAAAAGTAAAACACTTTCCCCAGGTAAAAAGAAATAATTTCTTTAATTTCGACGCAATATATTCATACTATCAACTGTCACTTTGATTTGGTTTACCTGTATTTATATCTTGTCCAGAGTAAGGGCCGGAAAGATTCATTCGGGGGCCGGATGTGGCCCGCGGGCCGAAGGTTGCCGACCGCTGATCTATAGTTTTACAACTTTTTTTTTTTAATTTTCAAAACAGGGTCAGAACAATGTCGCCTTGTTTATAGTTGATATTATTGTGTCCTGGCTTTTTCTTTTTTTTACTGTATATATAAAAGACAATCTGTGAGTCTGTGTGTGACTGTTTCCTATGCACGCCTACATTTTTTAAGCTACGTCATTCAAACTTTCTAGGGATACATATCTACAGAGAAGCCAGGTCGATACATACTTTTTGAGTTTAAGTTTAGCAATTTTCCCTTTCGCACTTTTTGGTCAATGAATGTTTACATTTGCTCCGTAAAACATCTAAGATCCTAGATGGTTGCCGAATTACGTCACAGAAATTAAATCACACGTGTCAAATGCGACTAAAATATTTTTTATTAAAAAAAAATGAGCCTTTATATTTAATTTTAATTCTGACGTAAAAATTCATTTGGTCAACAAAAAAATAAAAATGTGAATATTTTTCCTTGTAATTTTGAAACAAAAGAAATATTTAAAAAAATGTTTTTTCAAACAAAAACAAAATATGTCAAAAATGTGCCAATGGTTAATTTAATTATTTAAATCTTTTTTTTTTCAGATTTAAAACTTCATACTTCAGAAAATAAAATTTAAAAATAATTTTTTTTTCGCTAAATATTTCATGCAGGAAATCAACTGTCTGTAATTCGTGTGGCATTAATGTAACTTTTTCCTCTAAAATAAATGTCCACATTTTAAAATATTTTTCAAAAATTTCTGAACTGAGAGCGTAATAGTTTTTAGTAAAACAAAATAAATGATTTTCATTTTTATGTTAAATTCATTTAGTCAACAAAAAATGTAAATATTTTACCCCGTAATTTTGAAACAAAAACAAACGCAATGTTGTTTACAATGTCACACAAAACATCAAATCACGTTTACGCAAAACAAAAGAAAATAGATTTTTTTTCTTCTACTACTAAAATGTTCTGAGTTGCACGGGCAACGCCGGGCTATGATACTAGTTATTAATATTTACATTATATTTGGATTTTTCTTTATATGTAGTTCAATATAGTGATATTTTGTACGAATATTACGGGTAGATTTGGTCTTTTTTCGTGTGAGTATATAAAGGAGTTCTAATTGAACTATCGAGCTTCGTTCAATTAGATGCAACGTGAGACGATTTATAGGCAGTTTCATTAAGGACATGTGAATTCGTAAATGTGCGTTGTGGTACAGTGGATATCGGCCCGGAACGAAAAACTGGGGAGCCGAGTTCGAATTCCAGCTGAATCCATTGTATTCACTTACGCGCAAATACCCTTGGGAAAGGTATTAATCCTTCTCTTCCTTCCAGTTATGGGTTAAATAGCAGGACAGATTGGGTTCTATGGCTACAGATTGGCCGGCAACCAGTCTACCGTAGAAAGCAATGGCAACCTACTGCGGTATAATCTTCTGCCCAGTCAGTCATGTCTCTTTCTAAACATGATCGCCCAAGCGTGTATTACATATGGCACTTAACTGACTGACTGACTGAATTCGTAAATATTGGTTCTCTGCAATTTTGATTTTTCAGGTGACCTCTTGTTGTTGACAATGAGGTTAGCTGTTTTAAATATTTTAAAATAATTAATTTTTCATCTTTTGGTCTGCCGGGGTTGTGCATTATCAATAATTGTAACACCAACAATAGAAAACAAAACAAAACACTCACTAATATCAATTATTTAACTTTGGTATCTCCAATGTGCGTTGTGATGGAGTAAATATTGACTCGGAACGAGAAATCGGCGAGCCGAGTTCGAATTCCAGTTGAATTCATTGCATTCACTTACGCGCAAATACCTTTATGAAAGGTATAAATTAATTCGTCAATTCTCCTTCAGCTATGGTTTAAATAGCAGATTGGATTTTATGGCCGTGGATGGCAACCAGTCTGCTGCAGAAAATAACCCAGGAAGAATCTTCTTCCCAGTCAGTGATATCTCTTTTGAGACATGATCGCCCAAGCGTGTATTATGTATGGCACTTAACTGACTGAGTGGGAAAGTTATTAATCCCTATTTTCTCCGTTTGGCTATGGGTTGAATAGCAAGACTGATTGGATTTATAGCCTTGGCTGGCAACCAGTCTACCGCAGAAAGAAATGGGAACCTACTGCAGGCAAGCAGGTTTGCATAGTGAGTCATGGAACGAAAAAGACATGATCGGCCAAACGGCCGTCACATCTGTCACTTAATCAACAATTTGTAATTTACAAATTGCGTTATATCTTTTGTTAATAACATTGCATTCTGTTTTCTTGGTGTTTAGTCCTTTTTTCTCGCTTTCCTTTACTTGGACTCATCCTTTTACTGACAACCAGGCATTCTGTCTTCGTGCAATTGATGCTTAGTCCTTTCTTCTCGCTTTCCTTTACTCGGCTTCTTCCTTTTACTGACAACCAGGCATTCTGTCTTCTTGCAATTGATAATTAGTCCTTTCTTCTCGCTTTCCTTTACTAAGACTCATTTTTTTTGCTGACAACCAGGCATTTTGTCTTCTTGCAATTGATGCTTAGTCCTTTCTTCTCGCTTTCCTTTAATAAGACTCTTCTTTTTGCTGACAACCAAGCATTCTGTCTTCTTGCAATTGATAATTATTCCTTTCTTCTCGTTTTCCTTTGCTCGGCCTCTTCCTTTTGCTGAAAACCAGGCATTCTGTCTTCTTGCAATTGATGCTTAGTCCTTTCTTCTCGCTTTCCTTTACTCGGCCTCTTCCTTTTGCTGAAAACCAGGCATTCTGTCTTCTTGCAATTGATGCTTAGTCCTTTCTTCTCGCTTTCCTTTACTCGGCCTCTTCCTTTTGCTGACAACCAGGCATTCTGTCTTCTTGCAATTGATACTTAGTCCTTTCTTCTCGCTTTCCTTTACTCGGCCTCTTCCTTTTGCTGACAACCAGGCATTCTGTCTTCTTGCAATTGATGCTTAGTTTCCTTTCTTCTCGCTTTCCTTCACTACCTTCTGTAGGAATTCTTTCAATTTTATTTCCTGTTTTTTGTCTTACTGAATGTAAAAAAGAAGTATCAGAAGTTATTCCTATGACAATTTGAACGACTTCTCAATGGACTCACAGAATTAAAAGATCCTTACTTCAATTACGGCAGGATGGGAGATGTGTTGTTTCATTTCGACGATGTTAAATACCAGGTTGCATACCTTTGAAACTTTTTTTTCGTGTGTGTGTGTGTGTGTGTTTTAAATATCCATGTCTTTACCGAAAGTTTATCAGGACAAAACCCTTCCACTCTTACCAGGTTTCTTTAAAATTCATCCATTATTTGTTGAGATAGATTGATAAGCAAAAGGAAACAATAAAGCCATGTCGACCTTCGAAAATAGACGTTGCAGTCGTAAATTAATCCTCTGTCAGGAACTATGCTTAACCCTTTCGGGCCCTGAAGCCTATTTTTTTTTCAAACTGAAATTGATACCAGCCTCTCTTCTTTTTCGTGCTCACTCAAACATATATATATATATATATGTGTGTGTGTGTGTGTGTGTGATAAAATTAAAGTGTTTGTATTTCACTGTTTCTGGTGGTGTATCATTTTTCACATTTATCAAAACCGGTGTAGGCCTCTCTCAGTTTGATAGATATCCAGGAACTGGTGCAGGTGTATTTAAATATGTATTAAATCAAGGACAGTTCCTATCTTTTGACAGCCATCTACCTTTCAGAAACTACAATAAAAGATAGAGGCAAGATTGTAGATTTCCGGGTTTTGGGATTTTCAGAACGTAAATTACTAACAGAAAAAAATATATATCGAATCAACGAAAGCTGGCAACAAATATTTACATTTTCTCCTGAAGACGACTTTTTCGAAAACAATTTGAAATGTATTTTTTTATTCTATTACGACAAAAATAAGAAATTAAGGAAAATCATTACAGAGAAAAACATTGTTAATTTGAATAAATTTCGACAATTTTGCAGCTGAAAACTTAAAATAGATATTAATGGATATAATAAACATTTTTTTTATATAATCGTATCGCCCCAAGCAAAGCTACAGTTTTGCAGGTGGTTACATAGAAGGAAACTTATGAGAAAGAGTGACAGATTATAGGGGGTGTCAGGAAGTGAGTAAGAGAAGGATGAAAATACTTATGAGAGTGGAGATTTTCTTTTTTTAATCATATCACCCCAAGCAAGGAATACGAATTCCACTCGTATTCCTTGCATTCACTTACGCGCAAATACCCCTGGGAAAGGTATTAATCCATCTCTTCCCTTCAGTTATGGGTTAAATAATAGGACAGATTGGGTTCTATAGCCGTTGTCGGCAACCAGTCTACCGCAGAAAGCAATGGCAACCTACTGCGGGATAATCTTCTGCCAGTCAGTCATGTCTCTTTCGAGACATGATCGCCCAAGCGTGTATCACGCATGGCACTTAACTGACTGACTGATCACCCCAAGCAAGGCGGTAATGCCACTGAAGCGCAGGAGGCTACGTAAGAATGAAAAGATTGGAAAAGAGAAAGCCGGGAACCATATCCTAAACAGGGAACAAGGGATGAGCCTCTACACCTGTTCAATAGATGACTATTGATTTTACATTTAAATTCTAGAAGGTTGTAGCTGTTGGGGAAGCAAGTAAATGGAAGGGGAGTGCGAGAAAAGAAGCTGTTAGAGTAGAATTTGCGTTTACAATTTATTGGTTTCACAGTAAAAGGGTGGGACCTAGTTGCTAATCTTGTGGCTCTAGGAAATTTATATATAGTGGGCACCAGTGAGCTAAGTTCATCGAAGCAGAAGCTGTGAAAGTATTTGTAGAAGAGACACAGGGACGCCACATTGCGCCGGTGAGAAAGTGACTGTATCTGAGCTGCCAAGTCGGGATCTGTCACATTAGCGATTCTCCGTTGGATTTTGTCAAGGACACCCAGGTGGATAGCAGGAGCACCCGACTAGATATGGCTGCAGTATCTGCAATCAAGATCCTACATGTGTGCCATGGAAATACTTTTATTTGATTAAAATTATATAGAAAATAAATTACTATGCACGAATTGAAATATTAGTCTATAAAAGTAAAAAATACTTATAAATTATAAGGTTAGAGAATAAAACTTTTAATCAGATAGGCACAGTCAGTGAAATATGCACAGGTGAACAATAAATTATTATTTGTCCAAGGAATCGTAACGTATACAATAGATTCCAAGTCTTTTTCAGAAAGACGGCATAAAAAAACACTTTTTTATGATTGATTATTAGATTGTACGCTGATATTCTAATTTCATATATATATATATATATATATATATGTGTGTGTGTGTGTGTGTGTGTGTGTGTGTGTACACGAGGAGTGAGTGCCTATCAGCCAGTTTCAGCTCACAAAATCAGACTAAATGATCAAACATTAATTTTTATTAATCATTTGTTAGTTGACACATAGAGTTTAAAGTAGACACACACAAGGACACACGGAATCACATATATATTAAAAAGACAGAAATTGTATCAATATATTAAGAACGTAAAGAAATATTTGAAAAAGAAAGAAAAAAGAAAGAAAGAATTGAAACCAAAAAGTATGTAATATGAAAGAAAGAAAAAGCGAGAAAAAAGAAAAAAAACAATAGAAAGAAAAAATGAAAGAAAGAAAGAAAGAAAGAAGAAAGGAAGGAAAGAAGGAAGAGAGAAAGAAATAGTAACTAAAAAAGAAAGAAAAAGAGAGAGAAAGAAAATAGAGCAGTAAGGAAAATAGAATGAAAGGAAGGAAAGAAGGAAGGAAGGAAGGAAGGAATAGTAAATAAATAGAAAGAAAGAAAGAAAGAAAGAAAGAAAGAAAGAAAGAAAGAAGAGAAAAGAAAAACTATATCAATATTATGAAAAAGCGAGAAAGAAAGAAAAAAGAATAGTAAGGAAATAGAAAGAAAGAAAAAGAAAGAAAGAAATAAAGAAAAAAGGAAGGGAGGCAGAAAGAAAGGAAGGAAAAAAGGAAGGGAGAAAAGAATAGTAAATAAATAAAAAAAGATAAAGAGAGAAAAAGGAAAAATGAATGGTAAGGAAATAAAAAGAAAGAAAGAAAGAAAAAGAGAGAAAAAGAAAACGAATAGCAAAGAAAAAGGAAGGAAGGAAGAAAGGTAGAAATTGTAAATAAATAGAAAGAAAGAAAGAAAGAATGAATGAATGAAAAAGAGAGAAAACGAAAACGAATAGTAAGAAAATAGAAAGAAAGGAAGAAAAAGGAAGGAAGAAAGGAAAAATGTGAATAAACAGAGAGAAGAAAGAAAGAAATAAAGAAAGAAAGAAAAAAAGAAAACGAATAGTTAGGAAATAGAAAGAAAGAAAGAAAGAAGAAAGAAAAGGGAAGAAAGGAAAAATTGTTAATATATAAAAAGAAAGAAAGAAAGAAAGAGAGACAGAAAGAAAAGGAGAGTATATAAGAAAACAAATAGTAAGGAAATAGAAAGAAAGAAAGAAAGAAAGAAAGATATTGTGAATAAAAAGAAAGAAAGAGAGACAGAAAGAAAAGGAGAGTATAAGAAAACAAATAGTAAGGAAATAGAAAGAAAGAAAAAGGAAGGAATGAAGGAAATAAAGAAAGAAAGAAAAAAGAAAGAAAAAGGAAGGAAGAAAGGAAAAATTGTGAATATATAGAAAGAAAGAAAGAAAGAAAGAAAGAAAGAAAGGGAGGAAAAAAGAAAGAAATTGTGAATAAAAAGAAAGAAAGAAGGAAAAGGAGAGTAAAAGAAAAATAGTAAGGAAATAGAAAGAAAGAAAGAAAGAAAGAAATAAGCAACAAAGACGAAAAGAAAGTGTACGAATTTTAAGAAAGAAAGAGGAATGTAGAAAGAAAAAGTAAGAAAGAAATAATTAAAAACAGTATTTTTGCCTCTGCTCATAATCAGTGCAAGAGAATAATAAATTATGCTAAGCTGTTTTTTTTACTGACAGAATGAAACACCGTAGAGCATCTCGCAAATTTGGCCCGAAGTTTGGCGACCCTAGAAAAATGTGTTAAATAACGGCAAGCCCTCAATCCCCACTTTTAATCAATGAATTTGATGCCCTCACGTCTTCAGCAGACAGGGCTGAATGCTTTGCTCACAGATTCTCCACCATTTCAACATTTGATTCGTCTGGGGTATCCGCACCCCACTCTAGAACTAAGGCTCAACTAAGTGATGTTTACATCACTCACTCGCTGTTCTCTAACATAATTTCAAAGCGTGGCCCCCATAAGTCGAGAGGAGGTGAGGGAATCCCAATCATTGTCCTGAAAAAATGTGCCCCTGAACTCTCCAAACTACAAATTCTTTCTGCTTCTTGCTTCCCAGACTGCTAGAATTTCTCGTCTGTGGTTCCTGTATTTAAGGACGCTGGAGAACCCTCAGACCCTTACAATTATCGCCCTATCAGCCTCTTACCGATTTTCGGCAAAGTGCTCGAGGCTATTATTAATACTGAAATGGCATGCCTCTTCTCCGATAAACAGGATGGTTTCCGCTTCACCAGGTCTACTGCTGATATGTTAACGACCATCATAGAGGATATATACCAGGCTCTCGATAAGAACGGTGAAGGTCGAGTTATTGCATTAGATATCTCCAAAGCACTTGACAGAGTCTGACATGCTGGCCTCCTTTTTATTTTTTTTAATCATATCACCCCAAGCAAGGCGGTGACGCCACTGATGCGCATGGGGGCTACTTAAGAGTAAAATGATTGGAAAAGAGAAAGCCGGGAACCACATCCTAAACAGGAAACAAGGGATGAGCCTCTTCACCTGTTCAAAAGACGTGGGTGGAGTGTGAACCGGGCGATAGTTAAGTCTATCTACTCCAATTGAGAACAAAATAAAAAAAGAAAAGAGAAAAAAGTGAAAGAAGAAAGCCGGGAACCACATCCTAAACAGAAAACAAGGGATGAGCCTCTTCACTTGTTCAAAAGACGTGGGTGGAGTGTGAACCGGGCGATAGTTAAGTCTATCTACTCCAATTGAGAACAAAAAAAAAAAAAAAAAAAGAAAAGAGAAAAAAGTGAAAGAAGAAAGCCGGGAACCACATCCTAAACAGGAAACAAGGGATGAGCCTCTTCACCTGTTCAAAAGACGTGGGTGGAGTATGAACCGGGCGATAGTTAAGTCTATCTACAATTGAGAACAAAAACAAAAAGAAGAGAAATCACATAATGAAGGTTGTATTGAATGGGCATATGTCCTGATATTATCATACGAACATGGGTGTCCCTCAAGGCTCTATTCTTGGTTCTACGCTTTTCCTGATCTTCATTAACGATCTTACTGATGTAATCAGATACAAAGTGGGCATTTATGCCAGCCACACAAGAAAATAAAGAAATCTGCAAAGGCTGACAATGTAAATCTCACAGCCGCTCTCAGAAAAGACCTCCAATATGTGGTGGACTGGGGTAAGAAATGACTCGTAAATTTTAATGCTTCCACAGCGAAGCTGCTATCCTTTAACCACCATAGACAACCACTCCCACGTACCATCAGAATGGATCAACCTAGTTTCCCTAACTCTATCAGCACCCACAAGAATGTAGTTCCGCAGAACATTTGCCATGGAAATAGCGTAAGAGTTTTACGAGGTTTCTTGTTTCCCTGCCGGCTGGAAACCTTTCTCTGTGGTTCGTGTATTTAAGAACGCTGGAGAACTCTCAGACCCTTCTAATTATTGCTCTAACAGCCTCATACAGATCTTTAACAAAGTGCTCGAGGCTATTATCAATGCTAAAGTGATTCAACCTCTCACAGCCCACGGCATCTTCTCTGATAAACAGTATGGCTTCCGCTTCACCATGTCTACCGCTGATATGTACCATATCTACCATCCGCCTATGTATTCAATATTACTGCCATATCTGGTCGGGTGCCCCTGCTGCTTTCCTTGGGCTTCTTGACAAAATTCAAAGGAGGATCTGTAACGTGGTTGATACTGACTTGGCAGACCGGCTGCAACCACTCTCTCACCGGCGTGATGTGGCTTCCCTGTGCCTCTTCTACAAATACTTTCATGGCTTCTGCTCCGATGAGCTTAGATCACTGGTGCCGCCTAAGCAGGAATTTACATGAGATACTAGATTAGCAACTAGGTCCCACCATTTTACAGTTAAACAAATAAGATGTAACCGTAAATTCTACTCCAACAGCTTCTTTTCTCGCGCTTCCCGCCTGTGGAACTCCCTTTCACAAGTCTGCTTTCCCGACAGCTACAATCTCCAGGTGTTTAAATGTAGGGTCAATAGACACCTCCTATCACACTAACTCCCAATTATTCTCAGAACACTCTCATCTACCCAACCCTCATTCTCGGTATCCTTACCCGCCTATCACCCACCCTCTGATATTTCCTATATTTAATCATCCTTTCTCCACTCTATGTAGCCCCCTGCGCAGTAGTGGCAGTGACATGCCTTACTCGGGGTAAAACGCTTCTAAAAAAAAAAAATTCATAGCTATATATATATATATATATATATATATATATATATATATATATATATAATTTGTGTATTTAGGCAGTAAATGTTCTTTTAAACACGTCTGATTAAATCATTCATTTCTCAATGTACCCAAGTACTTTCAACCTCTTTCCGTGATCATCTTCAGGGGTGTGAGTTATGGTAAAAAAATAACCGCAAAACTGTGTTGCTAAAAATTACTGTAATTTTTTTCTGCTTCAAATATAACGGTTGACAAATTGTTAGCTTTCATTAAAAGGCGCTTGGATAAATAAAATATTTATACAATTCTTATATAATTCATGTACTAAAGCAAAAAAATTATAAGATCATATGAAAGGAAAAATATATATATAGTTCTTAAACAGAGTAACTTGTCTGCCATTTTTAACCAAACTTGCATAAAAAAGTATTATTGCCTAAATATATATATATATATATATATATATATATATATATATAGGCAATAATACTTATATATATATATATATATATATATATATATATATATATATATATAGTATTGTAACTAAGTTGTAGAACTCGTAGGTTTTTTACCTGTTGTTCATGCATTTACTTTTATAAAGTGTGCTCGATACAAATGTAGAGCGTTATATTGTAATAATTGTTACAATGGTTTATAAATTCATAGAAAAATTTTCGCGTTTCAAAGCTAGCTATGTGTCTAGGCTTCTTCTTCTTCAGGTGATTTTTTTTATATGAAAATTATCTAGTTGAAAAGACCGTTTGTGTTGGATTTGTTTTTCTGTTTTTTTTAATCCTGAACTTAGCCACCCAAAAAACACTTAACCCAAAGACGTTAAAAAGGTCAACATAATTCAAATTACAGACCAACCCCACTATCACCTAAAAAAAAAAATCCAACACAAATAAACGGACTTTTCAACTAGATAATTTTCATATAAAAAAATCACCTGAAAAAGAAGCAGCCTAGACAAATGGCTACATTCGAAACGCGAAAATGTTTGTGTAGTGATATCATGAATTTATAAACCATTGTAACAACTATTACAGTCAGTCAGTTAAGTGCCATACGTGAAACACGCTTGGGCGATCATGTCTCGAAAAAGACATGACTGACTGGGTAGAAGATTATCCCGCAGTAGGTTGCCATTGCTTTCTGCGGTAGACTGGTTGCCAGCCAAGGTGAATGCAATGAATTCGGGTGGAATTCGAACTCGGCTCCCCGATTTCTCGTTCCGAGCCAATACCCACTGTACCACAACGCACATCCACACTATATATATATATATATATATATATATATATATATATATATATATATATATATATATAAAACAGAATATCTACTTAAATACGATTATCGATCAAAAATAATGTTCAAACAAATCATTTCAAATTGTCGGTTGTTTATAACCAGTTTCGTTAATCTTTGTTAATTTCCGTAATATAAAACAGAATATCTACTTAAATACGAGTATCGATCAAAAATAATGTTCAAACAAATCATTTCAAATTGTCGGTTGTTTATAACCAGTTTCGTTAATCTTCGTTAATTTCCGTAATATAAAACAGAATATCTACTTAAATACGAGTATCGATCAAAAATAATGTTCAATCAAATTAATTCATACATATATATATATATTCGAAGAGGTGCGGCCATTTTCTTGGCATGTCTTATTTCCACAAATGTAATAAAAATATGTTTTTTAAACGTTTGTTGTCGAGAATCTTTTAAAAATTCTTTGTAAATTGTTTAACCTTGAATATGTGTACGTGTATTTCTATATGTGTTTGTGAGTGTGTGCGAGTGTTTCTCTGAGTGTGTGTGCGTTCATGTGTGCGTGTGCGTGTGTGTGTTTAAAGGTGTAATTAAAAAAAAAACATGAAACACATTTCGAGATTTTTTATAATTTAACTTCAGCTACCCACACGGCTGAACGTATTTTGATTTTTAATCCTGTGAAAACATCCAGTCGATCTCAAAGTCAATTTACTGGATGCAAATCAAGAATTAACCGAATAAGCAAAGTAAACAAACAAAATAAAATTACAAAAAAAAATGGAGATAATAATATTAAAAAACATCCAAAGAATTTTATATTTCTCAATCATGTCAGCAATGAGGCACGTACTTCTGACAATAAAACTTTTCAAATTCCTCCAAGACTCTAATTGTGTGAAGAAAGAATCATTCGAATAATATACCACAGTCGCACAAACACATGCATATATATATATATTTTATTAAAAATTTGTTTATATTTATATATATATATATATATATATATATATAAACATTTTTTCTAATAGAAAAGATTCAAAATAGACAGCATTGTGGATTATATTGTTGCCAATCCCTTTGAGAAATAAACAGTGCCGCTTACGGGTCCATTACACATTCATGACAAGTTACCTCTTTAAATTGGCGTTCCTTGCAAACCCAGGAATGCGTATTTGCGATTGCAATATATTTCTAGTCTGGAACGCCCCACTGTGTATCTTCACTATAATTGGTCATTAGAATATTTCGAAATAAAGATTATTACATTTCCGAATCTATCAGCTTTTTTTCGAATATGGCTAATTCTTAACAATTTATCGTCAAAGGAATCCCGGAAACAACACTGTACAAGCAAAGGCGTTTCTTTTTTTCTCCTTCAAAATTCTTTCGATTTCATTCTAAAGACCCGTGCCTTAAATTTATGAAAACTATATAAACAAAAAATAAAAATAAAAATAAATAAATAAATAAATAAATAATCAAATAAAAAAAAAACGAAAACAAAGCAAAACAAAATAAAAAAATGTATTCAGTGTCTCGCGAAATTCTTGTTATTTTGCTTCGAGTTTAGAAAATGACGGCAATAAATATACAATATAAACTGAAATGAAGTGAAGAGATGAACGACATGAAAAAAGATCAAGAAAATAATTAAAATATACAAAATTTAAGTAGCAACCAACCTGTTGATGAAATGTGTAAACATTTGCATTGTAGAAACCCGTGTAGTGTTAGAATATAAACCAATTAATACCCTGCCGGAGATCAACCATACACATATACAACCTCCTACAAAACCGACACACATAAAAATTAAGAATACACATTACCATCCGATACGCGCTTAACTAGACTAGAATTTTTAAAAACTTATATACATATAGAAATACCTACGGTTTCAATGCTCGCGATACGTGACTGACCAATGAAAATCGAACTACACCAAACCAAAAATACCAAAATTTAGTCCTTTATCGGCTTTCACTAAATCATGGACCAAGTTTTGATAAAAACGGAACATGTTAGATTGATAAATTTCCAAACTGTTATTTATCTTGACACCCCCATATATATATATATATATATATATATATATAAATATAGATACAAAATGAATAACTGCGTAACAGTCAAAACATAAGGAAAAGAACAACACCAGAGACAAAATCAGCTTTTAAAATGGCTATAGAACTGGATGAAAGTGCTTAGAACAATGAAAATTATCTGCAGTTTTTTTTTTATATTCCTTACCTTCTAAAAAAAGAAAAAAATGTCAGGATACAGAAACAACCTTAATTAAATCTTCCTTGTCTGCCATATATAATGAAAGATGTTTGAAAGAAAGGTTGCTTGCCAGCCACATACATACATACATACATACATATATACATATATATACATACATATACATACATATATACATACATATACATACATACACATACATATATACATACACATACATACATACACATACATATACACATACATATACATACACACACATACATATACACGTACATATACATACACACATACATATACACGTAATATAAAACAGAATATCTACTTAAATACGAGTATCGATCAAAAATAATGTTCAAACAAATTATATATATATATATTAACTTAATGATCTTAACAATGATAATAAAATTCTTTTTTTGATGTATTGCTAGACACCAATGATAATACATTTACTACCCCCCTGTCCATAGTAAGAAAACTTCCGTGCACAATAAGATATAAAAGTTGTTGATGAAAATTACAAAATTGTTATGATACGAAATTTAATAAACCGTGCCGAAGTTCACTCTTCCATGAAAAAAGACGTCTGCACTATCATTAATAATGAATTACCTAATTATATCATTGATTTATAAATTAGACGAGACATTAGATATAGTCACATGAAACCAAAAAGAGCATTATCCTTCCTCAAATAGCCCTAAAGAAAAAAAAAGAGCATTATCCTTCCTCAAATAGCCCTAAAGAAGAAAAAAAAAGAGCATTATACTTCCTCAAATAGCCTAAAGAAAAAAAAGAGCATTATGCTTCCTCAAATAGCCCCAAAAGAAAAAAAAGAGCATTATCCTTCCTCAAATAGCCCTAAAGAAAAAAAAAGAGCATTATCCTTCCTCAAATAGCCCTAAAGAAAAAAAAAGCGCATTATACTTCCTCAAATAGCCTAAAGAAAAAAAAATCATTATCCTTCCTCAAATAGCCCTAAAAGAAAAAAAAAAGAGCATTATCCTTCCTCAAATAGCCCTAAAGAAAAAAAAGCGCATTATACTTCCTCAAATAGCCTAAAGAAAAAAACAGCATTATACTTCCTCGAATAGCCCTAAGAAAAAAAAGAGCATTATACTTCCTCAAATAGCCCTAAAGAAAAAAAAAGAGCATTATCCTTCTCAAATAGCCCTAAAGAAAAAAAAAGAGCATTATCCTTCCTCAAATAGCCTAAAGAAAAAAAAAAAGAGCATTATACTTCCTCAAATAGCCCTAAAGAAAAAAAAAAGAGCATTATACTTCCTCAAATAGCCTAAAGAAAAAAAAAAAAAAGAGCATTATCCTTCCTCAAAAACAAGAAAAAAAAGAGCATTATACTTCCTCAAAAAAGCCTAAGAGAAAAAAAAGAGCATTATCCTTCCTCAAATAGCCTAAAGAAAAAAAAGAGCATTATCCTTCCTCAAATAGCCCTTAAGAAAAAAAAAGAGCATTATCCTTCCTCAAATAGCCCTAAAGAAAAAAAAAGAGCATTATACTTCCTCAAAAAGCCCTAAAAGAAAAAAAAAGAGCATTATATTCCTCAAATAGCCCTAAAGAAAAAAAGAGCATTATACTTCCTCAAATAGCCCTAAAGAAAAAAAAGAGCATTATCCTTCCTCAAATAGCCCTAAAGAAAAAAAAGAGCATTATCCTTCCTCAAATAGCCTAAAGAAAAAAAGAGCATTATACTTCCTCAAAATAGCCTAAGAAAAAAAGAGCATTATCCTTCCTCAAATAGCCCTAAAGAAAAAAAAAGAGCATTATACTTCCTCAAATAGCCCTAAAGAAAAAAAAAAGAGAGCATTATACTTCCTCAAATAGCCCTAAAGAGAAAAAAAGGCATTATACTTCCTCAAATAGCCCTAAAGAAAAAAAAAGAGCATTATCCTTCCTCAAATAGCCCTAAAGAAAAAAAGAGCATTATCCTTCCTCAAATAGCCCTAAAGAAAAAAAAAGAGCATTATACTTCCTCAAATAGCCCTAAGAAAAAAAGAGCATTATACTTCCTCAAATAGCCTAAAGAAAAAAAAGAGCATTATCCTTTTTCTCAAATAGCCCTAAAAGAAAAAAAAAGAGCATTATACTTCCTCAAATAGCCCTAAGAAAAAAAAAAGAGAGCATTATACTTCCTCAAATAGCCCTAAAGAAAAAAAAAAGAGCATTATACTTCTTCAAATAGCCTTAAAAGAAAAAAAAAAGAGCATTATCCTTCCTCAAATAGCCTAAAGAAAAAAAGAGCATTATCCTTCTTCAAAAAGCCTAAAGAAAAAAAGAGCATTATCCTTCCTCAAATAGCCCTAAAGAAAAAAAAAGAGCATTATCCTTCCTCAAATAGCCTAAAGAAAAAAAAAGAGCATTATCCTTCCTCAAATAGCCCTAAACGTATCAACCCACACGACCATATTCAAATGCATTCTATCAAAAATGCATCTGAACATTGTTAGAATTTCAATGGCCTACTTAAATATAATAGGTACCTCCACTGAATCCATTGCATTCACTTACGCGCAAATACCCTTGGAAAAGGTATTAATCCGTCTCTTCCTTCCAGTTATGGGTTAAATAACAGGACAGATTGGGTTCTATAGCCTTGGTCGGCAACCAGTCTACCGCAGAAAGCAATGGCAACCTACTGCGGGATAATCTTCTGCCCAGTCAGTCATGTCTCTTAGATCATGATCGCCCAAACAGTGTATCACGTATGGCATTTAACTGACTGACTGAATATAATAGCTGGAATCATGATTAAGGCTTCTTCTGATCATAAAATGGGGGATCGGTTTTCTATTGTTATGAAGTAATAAACTGATCCCCCAATAATTACTACCTAATAATATAATACATCTCTTATACTTATAGCTATGAGTCAAATAACAGGATAGATTGGGTTCTATAGCCTTGGTCGGCAACCAGTCTACCGCAGAAAGTAATTTCAACCTACTGCGGGGTAATATTCTGCCCAGTCAGTCTCTTTCGAGACATGATCGCCCAAAGCGTGTATCACGTATGGTACTTAACTGACTGACTGAATATAATAGTGGAAAACATGAATAAGGTTTCTGCTGGGCTCAGTTCTATATTGTTATGAAAACATGAATAAGGTTTCTACTGGGATCAGTTCTATATTGTCATGAAGTAATAAACTGATCCCCCACTAATTACTACCTAATAATATAATACAACTCTTCCTCCTCTAGCTATGAGTCAAATAACAGGACAGATTGGGTTCTGTAGCTATGGCTGGCAACCAGTCTAGCGCAGAAAACAATGGCAACCTACTGCGGGATAATCTTCTGCCCAGTCAGTCATGTATCTTTCGAGACATGATCGCCCAAAGCGTGTATCACGTATGACACTTTACCTGACTGACTGAATATAATAGTTGGAATAATGATTAAGGCTTATATTGGTCATAAAGTGGGGGATCAGTTTATTACTTCATAACAAAACGAGACCGATCCCCCACTAATTACTACATAATAATATAATAGATTTCTTTTCCCTTTACCTATGAGTCAAATAACAGGACAGATTGGGTTCTATAGCCTTGGTCGGCAACCAGTCTACCGCAGAAAGTAATTTCAACCTATTGCGTGATAATCTTCTGCCCAGTCAGTCATGTCTCTTTCGAGACATGATCGCCCAAGCGTGTATCACGTATGGCACTTAACTGACTGACGTCCACTAAATCGCTAAAAAAAGGCAAACGTTACGACTGTTTACAATAGAAAACGTAATGATTACATCACCCACTTTTTTTTCCAAGAACAAATATTAATTTGGAAATACTTGCAAAAATCGAATAATTGTCGGATTTTAATGAAATTTTCAGTACTCATTCACAAATGAATGAAATTATGTTTTAAATTATTATTATTTTGTAAAATCTTGGTTAAAGTATTTATTTTTTATCTCTGTTACCCTGCTCGACGAAAATCCACGAAATTTTAATAAATTTTACTTTCTGGTTTTATTAGTTAAACGGAAGACTCATTAGGGAATATAAATCATCTATTTGTTTTTTTTTAATATTAAGTTTGGGACCTTTTCTTATTCATACTAAGCTGTTTTTAGCGATTTATTGGAGGTGTCCACCCAAAAACAAATACATACATACTCATATTTCTCTCTTTCGTGTTTGTTGTGGATCTTCGTCGCCAATTTTTTTGTAGTGTGTGTGGCGAAACTTCGCTGCAGACTGGTAGTGACCGGTTTGTGCCGGAAATAAGACACGGAACAAGACGGTATGTTCAAAACAGTCTATTAGTATAACAAGAAACATGATATTCAAAGGAAGTGTTAATAATAAATAATATAGAAATAAGTAAGTCCGAAGGTATTATTACGCTGCTTATTGCCTGACTAGTAGCTGTCATCAACTATCGTTAACTTTTGTCAACTGCCTTCGTTAACTACTCTCGTTAACTGCTCTCGTTAACTCCTTTTCATTAACTGCCCTTTCGGAAGTCACGCAGGTAATTACATATAACAAGAGGAAGAGTCCATTCCTCGTAGAAGGGCACCATAACAGTTTTAGATTTGATGAAGTCTTAAACGGCGAAATGCACTATCAAATATCTCCTCTCTTTCCGTGCAACATATCCGTTTATCAGTTTGAAAACTTTAAACATATATATATATATATATATATATATATATATATATATATCCTGTCACAATATTTCTCGGTACATTTACGAGGGTCGAGGGGTCGAGGGGTGTCGTGGCACGATGGTTGAGAATCCTTATGTTAAATGACCACATAAAAAGTTTAAAAGACAATAACAACATTTGTGAATATATTTCTTATTTATTTTGTTTTATTTTATTTTTTCTAATAGCCGTTCAATAAGTAAATCGTTTCATATTTTCGGACGAGTTCATCTACGGTTCGCCTCTAAATGGAAAGTGACTCTAACTGTCGCCAATCAGAAGCATTTGCAAGGTTTCGTACCGGGCCTAAATGTAATTTTTCCAGTGTCTGAAAGCGCTTATCGAGGGTAGACCAGAAACTGATCATCTCTGGTCGGGTCGGCGCGGTGAGGCGGGGGTATGATGTTGAGAGACCCGAAACCCCCTAGTGATCCACGCGATGACATCACTGACGACACCCTCTAGCGCCCCCATTACGGTGCGTATGCTTGAAATTATTGCCAGTTAAAATAATCTAAAAATTACATTCTTTCAGTTTTTTTTTTTTCGTAGAATTATTTTAAAAGAATAAACATTGATATGTTTTAAGAATAAGCTCAAAAGACTACATGGGAAATACATTAATGCATTAATATGTATCGACTTGTGAAATACTTTGGCGTGTTTAAAATTAAATTAGTGTTTCGAACGAAATCTCGACGTGAAAAGGTCAAATTTATAGCCTTTGATCGGAAATCCTCGCCATAGACATGTTAATCGATACGTCGTCTCATGGCGGGATGGTCTCTCACTTGCCGTTCAATCAGCTATCGATACACGGCCTTATTGTTTCAACAATCGTTTTGATAGCAGTGTGAGAAGAAAAACCTCTTAAGTGTAGGAACATGATTCTGTTCTCCATCTTCCTTTGTCTTGCTGAAATAAAAACCATTTTTTTTATTTACCTGGTCTGTTAGATTTTTTCCTTTTTTTTTTTGTTTCACTGGCTTTCATTCATCATCAAATCACATGATTTGTACGACGTGCACATTCTTCTTGCTTCCCTTTGTGTGCATATGTGTCTGTCTGTGTTTCTGTGAGGTTCAACATCTCACGCCAATGAGATTAATAGTTGGCACGAGTTGGTTAACCGTTCGTTTAACCAGCGATAGTATGTTTCATACATCTTTACTGACATAAAATCCTTTTATCGCTATTTCTTTTCACTCCTCTCTCATACCTCTCTAATCTAACATCTTTCTCGTCTTCTTTCTGTAAACCTTCTCTTTATCCCTTTCTATGACATTCCCACTAGCTCTCTCTAACCCAGTGGTTCCCAACCTTTTTACATCACAGCCCACTATTGAGCTCTTTAACTTTTCGCGGCTCACCTATCACAAAAAAGAAATATTTTCTACTCATAAAGCCTTTTTTTTATTCTAACAACCATTGGAAATAATCGACATTTTTAGTTTGAAGGTCAGGATGTTTTGTAATAAGATATCTTTTCATACGGCTTCTGCTCCTATGAACTTAGGTCATTGGTGCCGCCTAGGTACGAATTTACACGAGATACTAGATTAGCAAATAGGTCCCACCCTTTTACAGTGAAACAGATAAGATGTAACCGTAATTTCTACTTCAACAGCTTCTTTCCTCTCGCTTCCCGCCTGTGGAATTCCCTTCCACTTGCCTGCTTCCCCGACAGCTACAATCTCCAGGAGTTTAAATGTAAGGTCAATAGACACCTCCGAACACACTAACTTGAATCTATTCTCCCAACACTCTCACCATCTACCCAACCCACATTCTCGGTATCCTTACCCGTCTATCACCCTCCTTCTGACATTTCCTATATCTAACTATCCTTTCTCATCACTTCCCCCCACCCCAACATGTAATCCCCTGCGCAGTAGTGGCAGTGAAATGCCTCGCTCGGTGTGAAATGATTACAAAAATCTTACTAGGAACAATTGCTTCATTAGACAGCAACACACAACACACAGCGGAGAAGGAAACTGTGTATCTCCAGTCCAGTGAAAACCAAATTGCAAGTAATCATCGCTGTACAAACGATGAACTTTTGGCTTTTTTAAATGAAGTTGTAGAATTATTCTTGTCACCATCGCCTTTTCTTTTGAGAAACTTGTCCATAATTAAGGGTGAATTGAATCTAAAATTGAAAAAACATAAATCTAATAGAATTCTTATCATATTTAACCATGTTTTTTTATTTGTCCTTGATGGATGTGCGTTGTGGTAAAGTGGATATCGGCTCGGGACTAGAAACCGAGGAGCCGAGTTCGAATTCCAGTTGACTCCATTGTATTCACTTACGCGCAAATATCCTTGGGAAAGGTATTAATCCGTCTCTTCCTTCCAGTTATGGGTTAAATAGCAGGACAGATTGGGTTCTATAGCCTTGGTCGGCAACCAGTCTACCGCAGAAAGCAATGGCAACCTACTGCAGGATAATCTTCTGCCCAGTCAGTCATGTCTCTTTCGAGATATGATCGCCCAAGTGTGTTTCACGTAGGCACTTAACTGACTGACTGAATATAATAGTTGAAAACAATTAAAACTTCTACTGGGCATAAAGTGGGGGATCTGTTTTCTGTTGTTATGAAGTAATAAACTGACCCCCCACTAATTACTAGCCAGATAGTCTACTACAGGATTCAATGACAACCTACTGCGGGATAATCTTCTGCCCAGTCAGTCATGTCTCTTTCGAGACATGATCGCCCAAGCGTGTATCACGTATGGCACTTAACTGACTGACTGACTAAAACCTTTATTTGCAACACCTAAATATTAAATAAGAAATATCTAAAAAGAATCTGTTAATATTATAAACGAGATATGTAGATGATGTAAAGCATAACAACGCTTACCAATTAATACGCGCGAATCGTTGAAATTCAGCAATTTTAAATTGCGCGCTGTCATCTTGATTAAGAAATTCAATGTCTTCATTAAACACAATGAAATTAAATGTCTTCTACCTATTATCTCTTTGCGGCTCACCAGTAACCATTCCGCGGCACACTATTGAGCCGCGACACAGTAGTTGTAAACCACTGATCTCACCAGTATCTCTCTCTTTAATATTTTATTCCTAGGTTTGACATTAAACTTCATCCGGCAGCAAAACTTCTGATCAGGAGATTATAGGTTTTCAAGAGCTTGCAGCTCCCAGGTCTATCTTAACCCGGAGTGGTAGCACCTGTTAGGGTTCCAGCTATGGGTAAATAGTGAATCCTCAGGAACCCCCCACAAAACACACACACACACATACAGACACACTATGAATGCATAAAATTATATTTTTATAGTAAAAAAAAAAAATTAACAACACTTGTTGATATGAAAATTACCATTAACAGATCTTATTTGTAGTTGAAGGGACACAAATGCAGTCAAAATATTTTCATTTCGCCGTTAAATAACCCGTATAGGTATTGATATGCCACTAAACAAAATCAACCAACAATATATATTTAAAGCAAAATGACCAACAATATATTTTATCTGTAGTTTAGGGAATACAATTTCCTTCAAAATATATTCAGTTCAAGCCATAAAATTATGTTCAAAACATTTAGATTTCACCATTAAATGACCCATAGAAGTGTTGATATGCTACTAAACAAAATCAGCCAACAATACATATTTAAAGCAAAATGGCCAACAAAACCTGTTTTAAGTTGTTGAAAGAATACAATTTCCTTCAAAATATATTTAGTTCAAGCCATAAAATTATGTTCAAGATAGGTTTCGCCATTAAATAACCCATAGAGGTGTTGATAGCCGCTGAACAAAATAAACCAAATCTTTCACATTTAAACTTTTTTTTTCTCGGGATCACGTTCAACCCTCTATTTTCACCTCTTCTTAACTCATCTCTTTCTCTCTCGCTCTTTCTCTCTCTCTCTCCATTTCTCTCTCATACACTCAAGTTTTAGTTATCCACTACTTCTCTCTTACTCGTTTTCACTTTTTGCATCTCTCTCTCTCTCTCTCTCTCTCTCTCTCTCTGTCCTTCTTTTTCTATTTCTCTTTTTTATGTTCCCCATATTTGCAATACACTACTAGCAGTATATCCCGGCGTTGCTCGGGTGTAATGAAAGCTTTAAAACTAATCCATGGTCCTGGAGCTCAGACTCTTTGGACGTTGGCACGAAAGACAAAAAGCAATAGTTATTTCCAGTTAAAGCGAAACCGTTGACTGAAAGAAAAATGAATGGATGTAAGTCAAATTTGGATTTCCTGGTATCGATATCAAATAAGTTTTTTTCGTCCTAAACTGAAATTTGAAGGCTAAATAAGTCCTCTGAGTAAAGGTATCATTGCTGAGACTAAGAACTACAGTTATACCTACTTAGAGCCAAACCCGAAGCAAAAACTAAAATAAAAGGGCTGAAAAAATACAGACATACAGGCAGATAAACAGACACACACACACAAATATATTTCCTTTTATATATATATATATATTATCGATTTTCTGCACTATTGTAAGAACTGCAACCTTGAAACCTCTGAATATCGTTTCTTATGTCTTTGTCTATGAGTTTATGAAATTTGATTAAAATCGGACCACTCCTTCTATGACCCAATTTTTTCGATTATCGATTTTCGATATTTATCGGGGGTACCTCGACATAAAACCTAGCTAAGAACACTCGCAGACGCTTATAATACAACTGTGTAAATTTTCAAGAACATCGGTTCAGCCGTTTCGGAGTCTATAGGTAACTGACACACACACACACACACACACACACACACACACACACACACACACACACACAGACAAAGTTCCATTTATAAATAAGTTTAGATCCTTCTCTAAAACATTTTTCTCTGTCTGTTCGCTTCTTTCTTTCTTTCTTTCTTTCTTTCTTTCTGTTTTTTCTCTTCAATACTCTAATGTTTATTCATCCTCTTTCTCTCTTTTTCTTATTTTCTCTTTTTACTTCCCTTTCTCTCCCTCTCTCTCTTCCTCTCTCTCTCTCTCTCCCATATTCTCAAGGTTAACCGCTAACTCTTTCTTTTACATTTTCCTTCTTTACGTCTTTATCTTTTCCTCTCTATATTAAAAAAAAAAAATTATGAATGGAAAGAGCTAAAGGCTAATAATTTCGAGCTCTTTGGGTTCATAATAATAATAATAATTATTATTATTATTTTCTCTCATTTTCCATGACACACTTCATTTTAATTCTAACTAGCAGTATAGCCCGGCGTTGCTCGGGTGTAATGAAAATTTTAAAAGTAATCCATGGTTCTAGAGCTCAGACTCAGCCTAAAGAATATTTGTGTGAAGTTTGGTGAGAATCGGATAAAAATTGTGGATTTTATAAATGACATACAGACAGATAAACAGACACACACACACACACACACACATACACACACACACACATTTTGCCTTTTATATATATATATATATATATATATATATATATATATATATATTATCGATTTTCTGCACTATTGTAAGAACTGAAACTTTGAAACTTCTGAATATCGTTTTTTATGTCTTTGTCTATGAGTGTATCAAATTTGATTAAAATCGGACCACTCCTTCTATAACCTGATTTTTTCGATTATCGATTTTCGATATTTATCGGGGGTACCTCGACATAAAACCTAGCTAAGAACACTCGCAGACGCTTATAGTACAACTGTGTAAATTTTCAAGAAAATCGGTTCAGCCGTCTTGGAGTCTATAGGTAACGGATACACACACACACAGACACACACAAACACACACACACACACAGACAAAGTTCCATTTATAAATAAGTTTAGATTAAGATTAAGATAAGATGTAAATCTCCCGTCGAGGCCTGACGAGCGGGATCGAAACCGGTTGCTTCGCTTTGTTATTACTATCTGATAACGTGTCACAACAAGCTACACGTTTTCATTTCTTTAATTAAATTTTGTAATTATAAAAACATTTTCAAATATATATATATATATGTATGTTTTTTTAAAAAAAAAAAAGAACCCTATAAAATCAAAAAATATTCCATACCGAAAAAATCTAAATTGGAAAGAAAGAACACCCCACCCCTATCACGTCTATGAAAACCTAGACACAGGATCAAAGTAAATACATGAATTAGGTCCACTAACAGCAGACATCAACCAATTAAATGATAGCCAACCGTAAAAATGACCACTCAACATAACCCTCTTAGAAAACCTAACCAAAAGATATACCCAACCGATAAAAAGATAAAACATACATTCCAACAGATAATACCATTAATCAACAATTTCACACTTACACACCAAATTCCTCAAAAGTCTAACGGTCAAAACAAGACATTCACTTAATTACCAATAACCCCAACCAACCCTCACGACAACAACGAACCAAATATAAACAGAGAATGATTCCAAACCTTTATTTCGCCTGAGGAAGTGTTTAAATCCAAACACTGAAACAACCATATGATTGTAGGGAAGAGGACATATATAGAAGAAATTATGTACATGTTCTAAAACATAATTTATAATAAATATTCACTGCTCTATACATCATATATCGAGCACTGTTTTAAATTAATGTTTTGGACGGAAAAAAGTTTTCTTTTTTCTCTCCTCATTCTATACTCACTCGGATATATATATATATATATATATATATATATATATATATATATATATGTATCATAAATTATATTTTAGAATATGTACAAATTTTTATATACCGACTACAAATCGTACATTTGTTTCGACATTGAAACTACAACTGCTTACACTCACCACAAACCGTGATCTAATTTAAAATTAAAAAAAAAATTAAAAATTTTATAGAAAAAATCGATTTCCTAAATTCAAAATTAAGGTTAAATATACAAAATTAGATTAATTATAAAAACTGTGCTTAAATACACACATTAAATTTTAAATATTACCTTAAATACAAACATACCTATTATTTATTTACCTATTTTCTTAAATACAACATTAAATCTTACCTCCTACATTAAATTCTACCTATTACGCACCCATTACCTACTTACCTATTACCTTAAATACTAACATTAAATTTTACCTCTTACATTAAATCTTACCTCTTACACACCACAAACTGTGATCTAATTTAAAATTTAATATTTAATAGAAAAATCGATATCCTAAATCCAAAATTAAGGTTAAATATACAAAATTAGATTAATTATAAAAACTGTACTTAAATACAAAAATATTCTATAGTTGTACAAATAAGCCATAAATCCAATCCCATCCCTCCCCACCTCTTACACCTCCCTACTCTGCTCCTCTAAGAAATCCAAAGGATAAAGTCTAGTCGCAAGATCATAAAACATACATCCTATCTGCTAATGTTAAATCTGTCTACAAAATCCCAAGACACTCATTAATCAACTACATTCACTACTCACACCACTTTCTTCAAAAGTCAAACGGATAATTCACAATACTATCACTAACCCCCACCAACATCCAACGCACACCTCACCAAATATAAGAAAAGAGGCTTTCCATTCCTGTCCACACCACCTGATGAGACATTGTAGTTTCAATGTCGAAACAAATGTACGATTTGTAGTGGATATATAAAAAATTATGTCAGTCAGTTAAAGTGCCATACGTGATACACGCTTGGGCGATCATGTCTCGAAAGACTGGGCAGAACATTATCCCGCAGTAGGTTGCCATTGCTTTCTGCGGTAGACTGGTTGCCGACCAAGGCTATAGAGCCCAATCTGTCCTGTTATTTAACCCATAACTGGAAGGAATAGACGGATTAATACATTTCCTAAGGTTATTTGCGCGAAAGTGAATACAATGGATTCAACTGGAATACGAACTCGGCTCCCCGGTTTCTCGTTCCGAGCCGATACCCACTGTACCACAACGCACATCCTTATGTACATGTTCTAAAATATAATTTATAATAAATATTCACAGCTCTCGCTCTCGCTCTCGCTCTCTCTCTCTCTCTCTCTCTCTCTCTCTCTCTATATATATATATATATATATATATATATATATATATATATATATATATTAATTATAATGTCACGTTGGATACACCGGTTCCGCTCGATCACCGAAGTTAAGCAACGTTGAGCCTGGTCAGTACTTAGGTGGGTGACCACTTGAGAATACCAGGTGCTGTTAGCACTCACGGATGTGCGTTGGGGTGCGGTGGATGTCGGCTTGGAGGGGGAAATCGGTGAGCCGAGTTCCAATTTCAGTCGAACACGCTGCATTCACTTGCGCACTGGTACCCTTGGGAAAGGTATTAATCCGTTCGTTCCCTCCAATTATGGGTTAAATAATTGAGGTCTGCTGTTCGTGCGATTTGTGGCAGTCATCTGCACCAATTGTTTGTTATCAGCAGTTCCAAGAAGTGTGGATGGTACTACACAATGCCTTCACCACTATAAACAAATCTCTGTGTGGTTGTCTTGCTGAAAAAAGGTTGGACCCTCATACGTTGAACGCGACGGGAGAATCCATTATATATATATATATATATATATATATATACTTTAATGGTTGTTACAATGTTTTTAGATTCATAGTATCACTACACAAAAATGTCTCATGTTTCGACGCCAGCCCATTATATTTTGGCTTCATCCTCTGGGTATTGGGCGTGTATAATGATAGTGTATACGCTAAAAAGCCTGCCTTCTTCTGCCAAAAGCCCATAGCCCAGATGTAGAAACGCCGACTGACGCCAATTCGGTCGGGTTTCACTCCTGGGTTAAAAAGCAATCGGAGTCTAACCGTACTGATGAGCTGTGATACAGCGAAACAGATCTGTCTGCGGATGACTATATATATATATATGTATATATATATACATATATATAAAGTATTTTCGTACAACAAAATAACAATGCATGCTTAAGGAGAAAGATCATATCAAACAATAAAATAAATAGGTTAATGATATCATTAAACTATTTGTATATATATATTAAAAATCGCCTGAAGACACCACTCATGGTAGAAACCAAGGTAACGAAAGAACTCGTTTAAAAATTATATATATATATATGTACATTTATATATATATATGCAAATATATACTTTTATATATATATATATATATATACACAGTTATATATATATATATATTAAAATAAAAAAAGATAAAAAATGATGTTCAAACAATTCATTTCACACACACACACACACACACACACATATATATATGTGTGTGTGTGTGTGTGTGTGAAATGAATTGTTTGAACATCATTTTTTATCTTTTTTTATTTTAATATATATATATATATTTTATTTTTTATACATACACAGGTACACTCACACACATACACACACATACATATAAATATATTAAAAACTGTACAAAATTGGCTAGCCACGTGTGGAAATTGAAATAAAAATAAGGAAAAAACTCGGACATAATGTAGAGTATTGTAAAGATAGCCAAGACTTACAATGGTGGCAAAATATGTAGACTGTGCCAAGACAAAATGTTAGAGATTATGATATTCCCCCAAAAAAAACAAAAAAAAACGAACTATTAAATGAACGAACGGAAATTATGACATTAAGTGTAACCATACTAAAAAATACCTCTCAGGTTCATCTAACCATGGATTAAAACGTTATAAATCCTTGTAATTTTAAAATTGCGCGTTCAAAAATTCCCTGCCACGTGAGCTTAAAAAAAAAGCAGCGTTACGTGAGCGTTCTTAAAACGCACAACAGTAAACGGTAAAATCACTTCTTAAAAATCGACTGAAGACACCACTCATGGTAGAAGCATAGGTCGCGTCATAACTCGTTTACAAACGGAATATATATATATATATATATATATATATATATATATATATATATATATATATATATAACATTTTATCATTATGTCTCATTTCATTCATCACTTTGTAAATTTTATCCTCATGATGCGCAGTAATATTAAAATTATTACTTTTAAAGCAATACTCAATTTCTCTACCACAATAAATCTGTTTAAACATATATCTATATATAGTCATCCGCAGACAGATCTGCTTCGCTGTATCAAAGCTCATCAGTACTCTGATTGTTTAGACTCTGATTTCTTTTAACCCAGAATTGAAACCCGACCGAATTGGCGTCAGTCGGCGATTCTACCTCTGGTCTATGGGCGCTCGGTAGAAGAAGGCAGACTTTTTAGCGTGTATATTATCATTATGCACGCCCAATAGACAGAGTACTCTAATTCATTACTGAATGAGCGATGCGTATATATATATATATATATATATATATATATATATATACACAACATGAATCTTGCCCTCATTGACCCGTAAAGTACTCATTGTGCTTTTCCTGTAGTTAATGACGATAACGTCATCAATAAGTCATCTATAAGTCATCGGCCGACGACGGAAATAGCTATTGATAACCGTGAAGGAGAGCACCAGCCTCCGAAGTATATAATGAACCGTATACTGTCTGCTGCCAACCACTACCTTGGATCAATACAACATCTATTTTAGGGTAGGTTTTGACAGCGCCGGGGACAAGTATTGATTAACCGCCCTTTCATTTCAACAAAAACACGACCTTTTCATCACTGTGCATTAATAAGTTGGTTGGGAAGGGTGAAAGTTTTAATGACCAAGCGATCACTTACACCGGATTGCAATGGTGGCAATGAAGAAAAGAATAATTTTTTATCCTAATTATTTAACACATGTAAAGTAATATATATATATATATATATATATATATATATATATATATGTGTGTGTGTGTGTGTGTATGTGTGTGTGTGTGTGTGTGTGTGTGTGGTTGAAAAAATTGGTGAAAGTTAGATGCCCCTCAATTAATTTGGTTTTGAATCTATCTATCTATCTATCTATCTATCTATCTATCTATCTATCTAATGTAGTCTTTTCTATCTATCTATCTATCTATCTATCTATCTATCTATCTATCTATCTATCCCATTTGATAAATAAACGGAGCGACTATTCAAATACGGGTGTCCACTAAATCGACGGAAAATATTTATACATATGTTTATACATCATCGTTCACACTCCACCCACATCTATCGAACAGGTGAAGAGGCCCATCCCTTGATTCCTGTTTAGGATGCGGTTTCCGGTTTTCTCTTTACTAATCTTCTCACTCTTATGTAGCCCCCTGCACATCAGTGGCGTTACCGCTTTGCTTGGGGTGATATGATTAAAAAAAAAAGAAAAAAATATGTCTGTTGCGAGTCTGTTCTCGATCAGAGTGCAGCTTTATCGTGCTTCTGAGACATTCATCTGTGAAAAATTGCACTGATAGCGGCCTGTTCACGGGGAACAGTGTCCCGAGGTTGTACCACCCCAATGCCCTAAAGTGATGAGTAATGGGTAGCCACCGAGGCCAGCTCGACAAAGGGTGCGGGCACTGGGCAAGTTTTAGCCCTTGCCTCTTCGCACTCGTTCGGGCGCCCTGCATTAAACTTCAACCCTCTGTCCCATCCACGATTTAGTTGGGAATGAGGTAAATATTTATATGACAAAATAATTTTTCATGTATATATTCCACACGGGGAAAAATATCTCAGAAAAAGAACGTGAAAACCCAACTGGAATCTTTAAGGATGTTTATTGATATTATGGCACATAGTTTTTATGAATTTAAGCATAGTACTAGATTAGCGTTTGATGCGTCTTGTGGTGCAGTGGATATCGCCTCAGAACGACAAATCGGGGTGCCGAGTTCGAATTCCAGTTGAATTCATTGCATTCATTTACGTGCAAATACCATTGGGAAAAGTATTAATCCGTTTCTTCCCTTAAGTTATGGGTTAAATAATAGAACAGTTTGGTTTCCATAGCATTGGCTAGCATCCAGTCTACAGCAGAAAGGCTTCTACTGGGTATAAAGTGGGGGATCAGCTTTATATTGTTATGAGATCACAAGCTGATTCCCCACTAACTGCTACTTAATTTTATAATGCACCTCTTCCCCTTCTAGCTATGAGTCAAATAACAGGACAGATTGGGTTCTATAGCAACCAGTCTACAGCAGAAATGTGCCTTTGATAAAGAATTTATAATAAACCCGATCGGAAATCAAACTTAGGTCACTGATTTCTGATTTCCTCTCCTGAGCTGCTAATGTACGATTTAGTATTAATAATAATATTATTGCCTTTGTTCATGAAGCCTTGCCAGATATTTTAGAAAATGCTAATAAATCTCAGAGTAGATAAGTTTGCCTACCATCAGGTTCCAAAAGAGGCAATACTACGCAAGGGATGGAGTTCATGTACCCGAGTGATCGTAATAAGGGTTCGGTTCAAAATTCCTAGCACCTGAAGAAGGCCGTAGCATGCAAGTGTATGTTTCCATAATGTTTAAAGTCGACGATGAAGCGAATTTCAATCGCTGAAACGGCCATAAGAACTTGTAAAATTTGAATTTTCTATGTATATATATATATATATATATATATATATATATATATATTGACTCTATCAATAAAAAAAATTTAATGACATTGCTGGCTGGGTTAAATTTCAATATTCAGTTTTTTCACAGTTAGTATTAATAGGATTTTACGATCAACTCGCTTCCCTTTATATACATATATATATATATATATATATATATATATATATATATATATCCTTTCTATTATAACAATGACCGTTGTGCATTTTATATATAAATATATATATATATATATATATATATATATATATATATATATATAAACTTATTTATAAATGGAACTTTGTGTGTGTGTGTGTGTGTGTGTATTCGTTACCTATAGACTTCGAAACGGCTGAATCTATTATCTTGAAAATTTACACTGTTGTACTATAAACGTATATATATATATATATATATAAATATATATATATATATATATATATATATATATATATATATATAATATTAACTATAGCAACAACAATACCAATACTAAAACTTGTATTAATCAAGCTATAATTTAAATCGTCTTGAACAACACACCGAGAACGAACTCGGAGGGAAAAACAGGGGAAGCAAAAAAGAAACAAACGAAGTACATGAACAAAAATTCAAGCACTCGTAAGAAAGAAAAAAATCCCAAGATGAAAACCCTAACACTAAAGCACTCCATAGGAAAGTAGAGCAAACAAAGACAGAAAATCTAAGCAAGAGCCAACAACCGACCACGGTTTCGTCTAGGCTCTTGCTTAGATTTCTGTCTTTGTGTATATATATATATATATATATATATATATATATCCCACCTGTCACGCTCAGGAGGGAGGTTGGATTATTTTTTTTTTTTTTGTTTTGATGTAAGATACTCAATAGTATGTAAATCAGTGTATATGTTGCCCTCATTCTAGACAGCATAGCGATATAAATATTTTCCCTTCCTTTTGGACGGAACGGCCCACTCGTATTTAATAATAATAATAATAATAATAATAATAATAATAATAATAATAATAATAATAATAATAATAATAAGTCAAATACAAAATATTGCAATGGAAGAACGAGATATAAGTCAAATACAAAATATTGCAATGGAGGAACAAGAACAGCTCCCAAAATTACAACCAACAAAGCATAACCTCCGAACTATTAAACTCTACAATGAAGCACTCAAATTAATCTTGGATGAAGAAGACACTCATACCAATCTCAATGAAGCAATATAAGCATCAGCAATAGCAGCAACAAAAATATTGAACATCAAATTAAAAACAAGGCAGTCTCGCAGACATGAAAATCCACCTTGGAAAAGAAAAATAGAAAAAGAAATCGAACAACTTAGAAGTGAACTATCAGTACTGGATGAACTGAGTAGAGGAATAAATGTAAGAACTAGAAAAGTCGAAAGAAAATACAACATTAGAAATGAAAATGAAGTTCTATCAACTAAGGAAAAAATAAAGCAAAAAATACAACTGAAGGCTCAAAGAATGAGACGCTATGAGAAAAGATCAACATTTTACAGACAAAACAAGATTTTTCAAACCGATGCAAAGAGATTTTACAGGAAAATAGGTAAGAAAAGAATTGAAGTGACAGTCCCCCCCCCCCCCAGAATGGAAGTAGTTACACAGTTCTGGGAAAAGATATGGGCTTGCCCTAAAGAACATAGCAAGGAAGTAGATTGGATTGCACAAGAGATAGAACGAATGAAAAATAAACCAGAAGAGATATGGGCTGGAATTACAGAAGAGGATGTTAAATTTGCACTAAAAAAAGCACACAATTGGAAATTCCCAGGTATAGATAAAATTCCTAACTTTTGGCTATATTATTTAAATACAGCACATAAAAAACTAGCCAAAGAACTTCAAGAAATAGTTGACGATCCCACTAAAATTCCTGCATGGATGGCCAAAGGAATTACATTTCTTCTACCCAAGAATGGTGACACAAACAACCCGAAAAACTACAGACCAATTATATGTCTTCCGACAACATATAAACTATGAACATCTATTTTAACAAAACAGACATATTTATTCTTAGAAAGAAATGACATGATACCGCTTGAACAAAAAGGGTGCAAACGTGGCTGTTATGGATGTAAAGACCAATTGCTTATTAACAAAATGATCCTGGAAAACTGCTACAGTACAAAGAAAAATCTTAGTACTGCCTGGATAGATTATCGTAAGGCATTCGATAGTGTGCCACATTCCTGGATTTTAAAGACTTTAAATATATACAAGATATCGCCCGTCATCATCAATTTCATCAAACAGTGCATGTCTATATGGAAAACAACCCTTTACCTCAATCATATAAATGGAACCTATAAGTCTGATGAAATAAACATCAAAGGAGGTATATTTCAAGGTGATTCTTTGTCTCCATTACTATTCTGCATATCATTAATAGCACTAACCAGTCAACTTAATAAGACAGAATGTGGTTATAAAATAGGCCAAAAGAAAATAAGCCATCTATTTTACATGGATGACTTAAAGTTATATGCTAAGAATGATGAGCTGGAAGGTCTTCTGCAAACTGTAAAATGCTTCAGCGAAGACATTGGAATGAAATTCAATTTGGATAAATGTGCTAAAGCTACAGCTTTACGTGGATCAATACAAGAAACATCCTCAATTAGCTTAGACCCTGCTGTAACAATAAAAGAATTGAAACCAGAAGAAGCTTATAAATACCTAGGTGTAAATGAGAGTGAAAACATTCACCATAAAAAATGAAAGAAATAGTGCGTAAGGAGTACTATAGAAGGCTACGAATGATATTAAAAACTGAATTGAATTCTCAAAACAGAGTTATAGCCATTAATAGTCTTGCAATCCCAGTTGTCCAATATAGCTTCAACATCTTAAACTGGACTCTAAACGACATCAGGTGAATGGATTCTAAAACAAGAATGCTTCTTTCTAAGCATAAGATGCATCATCCAAAGGCTGATGTAGACCGTCTATACATACCCCGTAAAGAAGGTGAAAGAGATCTCATTCAGCTGGAATTGTCATACAAGACAACAACTATTGGCTTACTAACATACATAGAAACAACAAAGGATTGGATGATACAATTAGTAAGGCAACATGAAGAAAGAAAGAAAAAATATTCAATAATAAAAGAAGGCAGTCAATACAAACAAGATTTACAGTTAGTAGATTCTGTAGAAAAGCAAAACAGAAGCCAAGAACCAACTATTGCAGCAAAAAATATGAAAATGAAAGCCAAAGATAAAGCTCTTGAACAGATGAAACAGCGCTAGCCAATATCCAGAACGTGCCAATAAATCCTCTGTTGACAAAGTTAATACTCATCGATGGTTACGTGCATCTGGATTAAAGTCTGAAACTGAAGGCTTTATTCTTGCAGCACAAGACCAGTCTTTTCACTAGAAACTTTCAGACAAATATTATGCATAATAATATGGATCCAAAATGCAGGTTTGTGATAAACACCAAGAAACAATAGACCACCTAATCTCAGGCTGTTCTGTGCTTGCCCCAAATGAATATAAAAATCGCAACGATAGAGTTGGACAATATTTACATTGGACAATGTGCAAACATTATGGAAAATTTGTAAACAAACACAGGCATGAACATCACCCAGCACCGCTTACAGAAATAGAAGATGTCGCTATTCTATGGGATTACACCATCTACACAGACAGAAAAATTGAAGCAAATAGGCTGGACATTATTGTTAAAACCAGAAACAAACACTTGCCTATTAATTGATATTGCTTGTTCAGCGGATTCTAACATAGCAACCAAGGAATTCGAAAAACTGTCAAAATATAAAGACCTAGAAATTGAAATAGAAAAAATGTGGAAATCGTGCCAGTGATAGTAGGTGCACTTGGAATGATAAAAAAAGAAACAAAACAACACATTGAAAGAATCCCTAGAAACCCCAGCTTAATAGATATAAGTACAGTCCACACACTAAAGAGAACTGTGTCTGTGTAACGCTAGGGATGTTAGGGGAGATAGAAAAAACATGAAATGGAGCCATAACAACACACCACGACCTGCTTTAGGTCTTCCCGCAGACTTGGTTGGTAGTGCAACCATAGCAGAAATCGAATTATGATGAAAAATGACAACATAATAATAATAAAAAAAGTTAGCGTTGTCATGATGAACATTATATTTCAATATACATTTTAAGTAGTTGTATATTGATATTAATAATTGTTTATATACAAGCGAAAAGAAAAACACCAACAAAAAGCAAAAAGATCGAAGGTAACTCATCTTTTTCCTTTTTTTATTTTTGCCTTTTAATGTTTTAAGAAAGAAAATTAACCGTAGATTTCGGTCTTTTCAAAATGTGTGTACAATCTACATAAATTAAAGTTAGTGCCGTCGACAATACGAACTTAAAGATTTTAAGACCGACTGGAGAATTCTTTAATTCGTTTACTTGCTGATGTCCTTTTTAACAGAGCCTGAATAATTTTTTTTTTCTTTTAATCTGTTTGTCTTCACCGAAACAAATGAAAAACAACTGGAAAATCTTACAAAAGAAAGCTTTTAGAAAACTTGGGTCAGTCAATTCGTCAGTGAACCGAATTTCTTTATTTAAGAATTGGTTGTGTCTGCGGTATTCTAATTTGAACGAAATAATTATTGACGTTAGGAATTGCGTAGTAGTGCAGTGACAATCGGTTCGGAACGAGAAATCGGAGATCCGAGTTCGAATTCCAGTTGACTTCGTTGCATTCACTTAGGCGCAAATACCCTTGGAATAGGTATTAATCCGTCGCTTTCCTCTAGCAATCGGTTAAGAAACAGGGCAGATTGGGTTCTATAGACTAACAACCAATCTACCGCAGATAGTAATGGCAACCTACTGCGGGAAAATCTTCTGCCCAGCCAGTAACGTCTCTTTCGAGAAAGCCCAAGCGTGTATCACGTATGACGCTTAACTGCCGGACTGAATATAATAGTTGGAAATATAAATAAAGCTTCTACTGGTCATAAAGTGGGGGATCGGTTTTCAATTGTAATGAAGTAATAAACTGATTTCCCTTTAATTACTAATTAATGATATAATACCAGCCGTCTCTTCCCCTTCCAGCTATGAGTTGAATACCAGGGCAGATTGTTCGCTATAGCCTTGGTTAGCAACCAGTCTACTGTAGACAGATATGGCAACCTACAACGGTAAAATCCTCGACCGAGTATATAATATAATCATATAATCCGTCTCTTTCGAGATATTATAACCCTCGTGGAGAATATGAAGAGCACCCGAATTATATAAGTTCAAAAAATATTTTCAAGAAAGAAAATAATCTCTGTTGTTGCTAAAAAAACCCAAATTGAGGACGAACAGGGTAATTCCCGAGGATATCGATAAGTAGTATTTGTGTTGTGGTAGAGTGGAAATCGGCTCAGAACGAGAAATCGGATACCCGCGTCGAATTCCAGCTGAATTCGTTGCACCCGCTTACGCGTAAATAAGCTTAAGAAAAAGATGAATCGTAACTTCTCCCTCCAGCTATGGGTTAAATAACAGGAAAGATTGGTTTTTAAAGCCTTAATAGTAACCAGTCTACTGCAGAAAGAAATGGCAACCTACTACGGGGAAAAATCTGCCTAGTCCATCATAGATCGAAAATGACATGATCGCCTAATCGTGCATCACGTATAGCCCTTGACTAACTAATTTCAATAGCAGGACAGATTAAGTTAAATAGCCTTGGTTGGCAACCAGTCTCCCGCAGAAAGAAATAACAACCTACTGTGGGACAATCTTCTGCCTAATCACTCAAAGATCGAAAGAGACATGATCACCCCAGCGTGTATCACGTATGGTACATAACTGAATATAATAGTTGGAAAAAATCACAGTCAGGTTAGCCAAATGCAGACGAAAATTCTACTCCTGCAGCTTCTTCTCTCGCACTTCCCGCCTGTGGAACTCGCTCCCGTATTCTTGCTTTCCTGACGGCTACAACCTCCAGAAATTTAAATGCAAAGTCAATACTCATCTACTAACCACTGGACTCTAGTTCTTTCCCCTCCCCTGTATAACCTTCCCTTTCTCTCCACCTATGTATCTGTCATCGCACCTGCTTTCTCAGCTTTCTATTGTTCCTTTCTAACTAGTTTGTACTCCTCACTCTTTTCTAATTAATCTTTTTACATTTATGTAACCCCCTGCACATCAGTGTCGTTTCCGCCTTGCTCAGGGTGAAATGATTAAAAAAAAAAATATGATCAGAATGAAATAGATAGATAGATAGATAGATAGATAGATAGATAGATAGATAGATAGTACAGACTGAGATAGATAGATAGATAGATAGATAGATAGATAGATAGATAGATAGATAGATGAATGAATGTTATAGATAGATAGATAGATAGATAGATAGATATGAACAGACTGAGATAGATAGATAGATAGATAGATAGATAGATAGATAGATAGATAAGTACAGACTGAGATAGATAGATAGATAAATAGATAGATAGATAGATAAGTACAGACTGAGATAGATAGATAGATAGATAGATAGATAGATAGATAGATAGATAGATAGATAGATAGATATGAATGTTATAGATAGATAGATAGATAGATAGATAGATAGATAGATAGATATGAACAGACTGAGATAGAACAAAAACAAGTAAAACCTACTTGGCATAAAGTGGAGGATCGGTCTTCTATTGTTATGAAGTAGTAAAATGATCCTCAAATAATTTCTATCAATTAATATAATTATAAATTCTGTCTCTTCGCCCTCAAGGTATCAGTTGATTAGCAAGACAGAGTGGGTTATATAACCTTGGCTGGTAACCAGTCTACCGCAGAAAGCAATGGCAACCTACTGCGGAAATATCTTCTGCCCAGTCAGTCTTGTCTCTTTCGAGAAAAGATCGCCCAAGCGTGTATCACTTATGGCACTTGACTGACTGAATATAATAGTTGAAAACATGATTAAAGCCTCCACTGGGTATAAATAGGGGATCAGTTTTATATTGTTAAGAAGTAGTAAACTGATCCCCCACATATTACTACTTAATAATATAATACATCTTTTACCCCTATAGCTATAGGTCAAACAACAGGACAGATTGGCTTTTATAGCCTTGGCTGGCAACTAGTCTACCGCAGAAAGTAATGGCAACCTACTGCAGGAGAGTCTTCTGCGCAATCAGTCATGTCTCTTTCGAGACATGATCGCCAAAGCGTGTATCACGTATGACACTTAACTGATTTACTGAATATAATACTTGGAAGCAAGTAAAGCTTACTTTGCATAAAGTGGGAGATCGGTCCTCTATGGCTATAAAGTAGTTAACTGATCCCCCACTAATTTCTACTAATTAATATAATCATATAATCCGTCACTTTTGACTCCAGGAATGAATTGAATAGCAGAACAGATTGGGTTCTATAGCCTTGATTGGCAACCAGTCTACCGCAGAAAGTAACGGCAACTTACTGTGGGAAAATCTTCTATTTAGTATGTCATGAATTGAAAGCGACATAATCGTCCTAGCGCGTATCACCTGTGGCACTGATCTGGATAAAAGAAGTGAATAGCAGGAGATAAATGGTTTTATAGCCTTGGTTGTCAACCAGTCTACCGCAGAAATAAATGGCAATCTACTGCGGGAAAATCTGCCAAGTCAGTAATAAATTGAAAAAGACATGATTGCTTAAGCTTGCATCACTTATGGTAATTAACTAACTCGCTCGAGTAGCAGGACGGATTAAGTGCTGTGGCTTTGCTTAATAAGCAGTCTACTGCAGAAAGAAATAACAACTCTTCTACCTAGTCAGTCATATATTGAAAGAGACATGATCGCCCAAGCCTGCATCCTATATGCAACATAACTTCAATACCAGGACACATTGGGTTCAATAGCCTTTGCTGGAAAAGAGACTGCCGCAGAAAGCAATGGCAACCTACTGCGGGAAAATCTTCACCGTAGTTAGTCATTGATCGAAAGAGAAACATCTATTATTAGGTTGTTCCAAAAGTTCGTAAACACTTGAGAAATGGGTCTATCTGGTCCAGCACAATCGAAAAAAGTGATGGTTTCAGAAAGGGCAAGAGACACCGTCGGTTCCAAAACAAGATCGATTCGGCAAGAAAGTCATGTTGTGCGTTTGGTGGAACTTTGAAGGAATCGTGCATTTTCAGTTGGTTCCGAATGGTCGTGCCATCAGTGCCGAACTTTACTGTCAGCAACTTGAGCGGGTCTACGAAAAGTTGAAGCAAAAGTACCCAGCTCTGATCAACAGAAAGCGCGCTTTGATGCAGCAGGACAATGCACAGCCACACACCGCCAGGAGGACCAAAGACAAGTTTGAAGAGCTGGACGGCGTTGAGGTTCTGCCACATCCAGCCTACAGTCCTGACGGTGCTCCATCAGATTACGGCCTTTTCCGCTCAATGCAACATTTTCTGAAGGGCCGCCGATTCGACTCGTTCGATGAAGTCGAGGAAGCGTGTCAAGAATTCTTTGATTCGAAGCCGGCTGAATGGTACTTTGACCAGATCCAAAAGCTTGCCGATCGATGGCAGAAAGTCTTGGAAAATGATGGTCTTTATTTTAAGGAGATAATTTTTGTTGTTTTTGCGAGTAAAATTTCAATTTTTTAAGTGTTTTCTGGTTATCTTAGATGACTTGGCGAGTAAAATTTCAATTTTTTGCAAGTGTTTACGAACTTTTAGGACAATCTTATATTTATGGCACGTAAATGATTGAATTTTATAACATCACATTGGATTCTATAGTCTTGGATGGCAAATAGTCTAATGCAATATGAAATACTAACGTACTGCAGAAAAATCTTGTCTAGAACAGTCATGGGTCGAAAAAGACTTGATCGCATAAGGGTGCATACCGTATGGCACTTAACTGACTGACATCAATAGATGGGCAGATTTGGTTCTATAGCCTTGGTTGACAACCAGTATATTGTAGAAAGCAATGGCAACTTACTGCAGGGACAATCTTCTGCCTTGTCAGCCATGGATCGAAAGAGACATGATCGCCCAATCGTGCATCAAAGCAGGATAGATTGGGTTCGATAGCCTTGGTTGACAACCAGTCTGCCGCAGAAAGTAATGGCAACCAACTACGGGAAAACCTTCTGCCTACACAGTCATGTATCGAAAGAGACATGATCGACCAAACGTGCATTATGTAGCGCACTTAACTGACTGAGTAATAAGGTTGTTTTTATCTTACAACAAAATTTATTGGCAATAGGTATAAAAGTTACAAAATGAAAAGTTTCGGGCCTTCATTAATAAAGTGCATTCAACATTTAATAATGTGTGACGACGCTCTCGGGTCGCTTGTCGTGCTGGCTTCGACACAGTAGCTGGTTTTCAAGTCGATTATTAGAACGGTGTTCCTCCTTGTCCAGGCTGCGAATTTTGATCTCAAGGAAGACACGTGGAAATCTCGCCAGCCGTATCTTTACCACATCGAACAGGACGTGACCTGACGCGCGTGCACATTTAGGTTAAAAAAAGAACGGCATAAAAAAAAAATTTCCACCTCCACACTTTAAGGTGGAGTTATTTTCTCCCCTTGGTTTAACCAATGAAATAGCAATGTTTCTGTGGACGTCATTTCTTTTCATCTTCTGGTTCGAGTAATTACATCATTTCTTTCCCAAGTTAAATCCTTTCCCAGCGAAGTCGGGAATTAAGGACCTGACCTTCTTTAACCTCATCAAATGTTTTCGATAGTCGTCGAAAACATGTTTCACTATCGCTATTTTTCACTTCCACCAGCCGGGAAAACCAAGGCTTCCAATGGTGTCTTTCTTAGTTATTTGTTTCCGCTTTGTCACATAATGCCTGCCAATGATGACCTTGCTTGACCTATTGCTTTATACCGACAAAATATATTTTTCCATTTTATTCTCTTCTATTTTCAGGTAGTTTTTCAGATTTTAGAAATTTTGTAATAAATATTTTTTTCATTCCACTCATATTGCGACTGTCATGTGCACAATTAATAATGCCACTGGTAATATTTCCTTTCGCTCCGTCGTACTAAAATAGTATCATATTTCTCCACGTGCAATATTATAGTATGATATTTTTTTTCACTTGCAATTATTAAATTATCATATTTTTCCACATGCCAAAATCTAAACTTATTTATAAAGGAAGCTTTGTGTGTGTGTGTGTGTGCGTATGTGTGTGTGTGTGTGTGTGTGTGTGTGTGTGTGTGTGTGTGTGTGTGTGTGTATCCGTTACCTATAGACTCTAAAACGACTGAACCAGTTTTCTTGAAAATTTGCACAGTTGTATTATAAGCGTCTGCAAGTGTTCTTAGCTAGGTTTTGTGTCGAGGTACCCCGATAATTATCGAAAATCGATAATCGAAAAAATCGGGTTATAGTAGGAGTGGTCCGATTTTAATCAAATTTGATACACTCATAGACAAAGACATAAGAAACGATATTCAGTGGTTTCAAGGTTGCAGTTCTTAAAATAGTGCAGAAAATCGACAATATATATACATAAGGCAAGATGTTTGTGTGTGTGTGTGTGTGTGTCTGTTTATCTGTCTGTATGTCCTTTATACAAATCCACAATTTTTATCCGATTCTCATCAAACTTCACACAAATATTCTCTAGGCTGAGTCTGAGATCCAGGTTCATGGGTTAGTTTTAAAGCTTTCATTACACCCGAGCAACGCCGGGCTATACTGTTAGTATATATATATATATATATATATATATATATATATATATATATATATATACTAGGTTCGATTGGTAAATTGTCGCAATTCATTTATTATTTCAAATATTCTTAAGGCAGAACCTTGGATTAGTTTTAAAGCTTTCATTACACCCGAGCAACGCCGGGCTATACTGTTAGTATATATATATATATATATATATATATATATATATACTAGGTTCGATTGGTAAATTGTCGCAATTCATTTATTATTTCAAATATTCTTAAGGCAGAACCTTGGATTAGTTTTAAAGCTTTCATTACACCCGAGCAACGCCGGGCTATACTGCTAGTAGTGTTATAAATGATCTTCATTTGCTATGATGACGATCAGACATTGAGAATTATTTGAAATATTTTCCTCTCAGAAACTAACTCTGATTTTACTTAAGTCCTGTTGACAAATTATCTTCAATAATTAGAATTCGTCTGATGATCCCTAAATTTAAAGATCTAGTGTCTTTTGTTTCTTTCTCTGTATCTAAGCTGTAATTAAAATATAATTCTGAAAAACGTAACTTTTCATTAAAACAAGTTGAAAATAAACCTATAATAGAAGAAGAAGAAGAAGAAGAAGAAGAAGAAGAAGAAGAAGAAGAAGAAGGTTTCACTTCAGAGACTTGTATATATACTTCGTACTAACTCGTATTCCTGGATTACTAACCTGCGTTGTATCCTTTACGTTAATATAATTATTTTTCAATCTCAAATTCAAATGGTTGTTCCTTTATTTTGTGCGTTTCCCATTCTACAACAGATATCCCCAAGTAACCTTCTTTGCCAAGGTTTTTCGAGCCTTTATGCCTAGGTTTGCCGTATGATGTGAAAGACTTGACGCCTTTACCTATCATTCAATTCCTTTTTTCAGAATAATAGACTCGTCTAAAGTATACCTATACTCCTGCCATAGTGAGAGATCCGCGAGGTAACGACAGATAACGAGTGATACCGAGAGATACCGTAAAATACCGAGGTTTTACGGATAATACAGCGTTAGTAGTTCATAGTAGCTCTGAGCTTCACGCAGCAAGAAGATTATTACCCAGCACCCGTCAGCTTCCGACGTGGACATACTAAACATACTACGGCTTCACTTCAGAGACGTGTATATATACTTCGTAATAACTGTATTCCTGAATTATTAACATTCGTTCAAGTTTGTATCCTTTGCATTAATATACTTATTTTTCTATCTCCAATTTTGGTTGTTATTCCTTTATTTTGTGTGGTTCCAGTTCCCGGGATCCACAACATTTTTCTTGCGGAGAAATTTAAAAAAAAATCTTCTTTTAATGATAAGAAAGAATGGCAAGTGAAAATAAATCGTTTGGCTTTTGAAGCAGAATAAAAATAAACATTTCCTTTGTTCATGTTACAGCCTTTTGTCAATAAATTATTCATTTCTTTGTCCCACTGTAACGCAAAGGGAAGTCTGACATTTTGAAAACAATAAGGACATTCAGCAAAAATACCGACAGTAAAAAAGAGAGAAGGTAAATAGAGAGAGAGAGAGAGAGACAGAGAGAGAGAGAGAGAGAGAAAGAGCAAGACGGAGACAGACAGACAGACAGACAGATGTAGTAAAAGAGAGAGAGAGAGAGAGAGAAAGACAAGACGGAGACAGACAGACAGACAGACAGATGTAGTAAAAGAGAGAGAGAGAGAGAGAGAGAGAGAGAGGGAGAGAGCAAGACGGAGACAGACAGACAGACAGATATAGTAAAAGAGAGAGAGAGAGAGAGAAAGAGCAAGACGGAGACAGACAGACAGACAGATGTAGTAAAAGAGAGAGAGAGAGAGAGAGCAAGACGGAGACAGACAGACAGACAGACAGATATAGTAAAAGAGAGAGAGAGAGAGAGAGAAAGAGCAAGACGGAGACAGACAGACAGATATAGTAAAAG
The DNA here is from genome assembly GCA_037127315.1 of Ascarosepion bandense. Classification (NCBI taxonomy): domain Eukaryota; kingdom Metazoa; phylum Mollusca; class Cephalopoda; order Sepiida; family Sepiidae; genus Ascarosepion; species Ascarosepion bandense. The sequence continues at coordinate 1,359,309 of JBBBDQ010002003.1, read as the reverse complement.
AGAGAGAGAGAGAGAGAAAGAGAGAGCAAGACGGAGACAGACAGACAGATATAGTAAAAGAGAGAGAGAGAGAGAGAGAGAGAGCAAGACGGAGACAGACAGACAGACAGATGTAGTAAAAGAGAGAGAGAGAGAGAGAGATTGGGTGGAAGAAAGAATGAATAAAGAGAAAGGATCAAGAAATAAGACAAGAGAAGACGATTATCAAAGAGCAAGAGAAAGCAGACACAGTAAAAGAAAACGCCGACCGTTGCGCTGAAAATATAATCACGCAATTCTTCTTTTATGTGCCGTGTCCCTTCAGGACATTGGCGATCATGACTCATCACAATTTACCTTTCTTTGAAGCTCTTAATAAATGTTGAATTTAGTGTTATATCTCCTATTACAAAGTTCAAGAGCCACTTAAGATAGAGTAGGACTGATGTTGATATATATAAATTACTTCCACTCATTTTCGATAACTAACTTTTAAATTTAACTTTTAAAAATAAAAAAAATAATTCTTGAAACATTGATTTTAGTTTTAATTGATAATTTTCTATTTATTTCGATATTCCAAGATTATTCAAAATGATTAAATTTACGATTTCAAGTATGCAAAATAATCTGGAGTATTTCAAACATAAATTATATTGATTGAAATCTAAAATTTTGACATTAAAAAAAAACTTTTAGGCTATTTTTGAGCGATCAATACATTTGTAAACAAAAGTTAATTCTAGTCTTTGTCTATATTTATGAAATGAGATAGTATTTACAATTATATATATTATATTTATATTATTCGGATTATTGTCCTCTTTTTTGTTGCAGGCTCTATGCAAGGAATGAGAATGATATACCCCAGTGATTGTAACAAAAGGTTCAGTTCGAAATTCATAACACTTGAAGAAGGCTTGAGCGTACAACTGCCGAAACGTCATACAAATAACAACAAAGATGAAGACAATAGTCCGAATAATGTAAATATTGTAAATATACCCTATTGATTGTAAGAAGTGGTCCGGTTCGAATATCCTAGCACATGAATAAGGCCGGAGCGTAGAACAGAGGAAACGTCGTACAAACGCCAACAATGATGAGAGCAATAATCTGAATAATGTAAATACAGTAAATATACCCTAATGATTGTAATAAAGGGTTAGGTTCGAAATTCCTAGCACCTGAAGAATGCCGGAGCGTACAATTACAGAAACGTCGTACAAATGCCAACAAAAATGAGGACAATAATAATGAATCTGAATAATGTAAATACTGTAAATACTACCTCATCTCAGAAAAATGAACAAATAGAATGATTTATTATTAAACGTCGTACAAATGGCAATAAAGATGACGACAATAGTCCGATTAATGTAAATACTGTAAATACTACCTCATCTCAGAAATATAGAAAAAATAGAATGATTTATTATAAACGTTGTACAAATGGCGTCAAAGATGAGGACAATAGTCCGATTAATGTAAATACTGTAAATACTACCTCATCTCAGAAATATAGACAAATAGATCTATTATTAAACGTCGTACAAATGGCGACAAAGATGAGGACAATAGTCCGAATAATGTAAATACTGTAAATACTACCTCATCTCAGAAATATAGACAAATAGATCTATTATTAAACGTCGTACAAATGGCGACAAAGATGAGGACAATAGTCCGAATAATGTAAATACTGTAAATACTACCTCATCTCAAAAATATAGACAAATAGAATGATTTATTATATACGTCGTACAAATGGCGACAAAGATGAGGACAATAGTCCGATTAATGTAAATACTGTAAATACTACCTCATCTCAGAAATATAGACAAATAGAATGATTTATTATATACGTCGTACAAATGGCGACAAAGATGAGGACAATAGTCCGAATAATGTAAATACTGTAAATACTACCTCATCTCAGAAATATAGACAAATAGAATGATTTATTATATACGTCGTACAAATGGCGACAAAGATGAGGACAATAGTCCGATTAATGTAAATACTGTAAATACTACCTCATCTCAGAAATATAGACAAATAGAATGATTTATTATATACGTCGTACAAATGGCGACAAAGATGAGGACAATAGTCCGATTAATGTAAATACTGTAAATACTACCTTATCTCAGAAATATAGACAAATAGAATGATCTATTATTAAACGTCGTACAAATGGCAACAAAGATGAGGACAATCGTCCGAATAATGTAAATACTGTGAAAGGTAATTGTCGGTTTTAAAACTTTTGCAGAAATAAAATATATATTTACGACATTATTTTTGGAAAATTAGAAAATCTAATTTGAAATTAGTCTGATTTAAGCAAGTATTACTTGTTAAAGCATGAAATTTAGAATAAAACTATTACTTAATCACAGTGTTTATCTCTCAGACCTTTTCCTCATATTTGACATATGATCACAGCAAGACTGATACGAAATAAGATCAGCGTATGGGATAACTGTAAGGGGAAGATACTCTGAAACACTTGACCTTTTAACGTACAGACAGAAATTACCACAAAAAAACTCTCAATACACAAAAACAAAAATTAAAAATTATTGGAAATATTCGATGGCTCTATGATTTGGATTAAACTTTTCAATTTTCGATTTTGAAATATATTGTCTACATTTAATAACCTAACAATCTTTGAAATATTTTAAAAATATATTTCTTACTTTTTAAAACTTCCTCGTTTCTGACATTTTCTGTCCGTGGGATTCTCGCCATTAATTCTTTTTTTTTATTTTTAGGTTTTAAAATCATCTTTCGATTTTTGGATTTTTGTGCCAACATATAATATTGAATGCAGATTGATACTGGCAATCCGTGGTATAATGATGTTTTTAGGATAACTGGTGAGGGCCACTGGAACACGTGTTTCAATTAGGAGAATAACAGCCGTGACTAGTCCTTCAGCTGTCATTTTATCTTTGATAAAAGCACGGGCCTTAGCCAATAATTTAGCCTCTATATCTGGGGAAAGAACCTTCTGTAGCTTACCTGGGTGTGTACGGTCAATTCGCGACTTTCCCCGGAAGTGCATTCCCTCTTACGTAGCCATATTTTTCTTTGTGATAGATTAATCTAAATCAGAACTCAGTAAGTGTTCTTTTATCCTTCGTATAAGAACAGTTTCGGTTTGTTAAAGACACCGGAACAAGCAACGCAATATTCATGCTCAGAATGCTATTTGAATGAGTAATACAATGCAGAAAGACCTGCATCTCTGCTTCATAGATGAAGCAAACATATTTAACAAACTACACCACAAACACTTGTTGGAGATGCTCAGCAACCTCGACATTTTCGGGAAATACATTAGGATAATCAAGAACCTACACTAACGGCTATAATTATTAGGTCACTTCAGTTTAAAAAATGATGCATTTCAAACTATTTTTAGTATTTATTTCCAAGTGGATAATTCTAAATGAAAATAGAATTTTTTTTTATTATTACTTTGCAAAATTTTACAAGGCAGGCAGGAAGATTTTGCTTCGACCAGCCAATAAGAAGAAGAGACTAGCATGGGGAAGAGAGCACAAAAACTGGGCACCAGAACAGTTCATTTGATGCACATGTTATTGTGCAGTATTAACAAAAGTCACATTTTATTTTCATTTAGAATTATCCACTTGGCAATAAATACTAAAAATAGTATGAAATACATCATTTCTTTTACAACACTGGGGTGGACTAATAATTATACCAGGTACTCTCTCTCTCTCTCTCTCTCTATATATATATATATATATATATATATATATATATATATCAAGGGCTTCGTTGACTTAATTTTAAAGGGTCATGAAAAAAGGACAAAACCAAAAGGATTACTCACAATACTGGGAGAAGATGGAACTCGTTTAAAAGTAAACTTTAATGAAACAAAAATCTTAAAATGTAAGGGGGGTGTATACATATAATTCCATATTTATATATATATATATATATATATATATACACTAGCGGCCATAATTATTAGACCACCATAGTTTTTAAAAAATGATGTATTTCATACTATTTTTAGTATTTGTTGCCAAGTAGATAATATTAAATTAAAATAGAATGGTTCTTTTGTTATTATTACTTTACAAAATTTTACAAGGCAGCCAGGAAGCCTTTGCTTCGGCCAGCCAATAAGAAGAAGAGACTAGCATGGGGAAGAGAGCACAAAAACTGAATACGAGAACAGTTCATTTGATGCACGTTATTGTGCAGTATTAACAAAAGAACTATTCTAATAATTATGGCTGGTAGCATATATATATATATATATATATATATATATATATATATATATATATACTACCGGCCATAATTATTAGGTCACTCCAGTTTTTTAAAAGAAATGATGTATTTCATACTATTTTTTAGTATTTATTGCCAAGTGGATAATTCTAAATGAAAATAGAATGGTTTCATTTGTTATTATTACTTTGCAAAAGTTTACAAGGCAGCCAGAAAGACTTTGCTTTGGCAAGCCAATAAGAAGAAGAGACTAGCATAGGGAAGAGAGCACAAAAACTGGACACCAGAACAGTTCATTTGATGCACATGTTATTGTGCAGTATTAACAAAAGATTAACAAATAGAACCATTCTAATTTCATTTAGAATTATCCAATTGGTAATAAATAGTAAATATAGTGTGAAATACATTTTTTAAAACTGGGGTGGTCTAATAATTATGGCCGGTAGTGTATATTGGAAGCAAACCGCTTGCATAAACACAGGAAATCAATGTTGAGGTATACAAAAATAGGAAGGTGCGTAAGACAAGGATGTGTTTTCTCACCGGATCTATTCAACATTTCCAGTGAAAGAGTTCTGAGAGAGATAGAGTCCTTGCCAAGATTCGTCATTGGTGGCGGTATTCTCAAAAAATATACGATACTTGTATGACACAGTGCTGACAGCAGGAAAATGCAGGACCTCCTATTGAAGATTGCAAGAGAAAGCGAGAAGAAAGGACTAAGCATGAACATGGTCATCAGCAAAAAGAAGACCCCAAATTGCTAACTATAGGTTGGGGAAACTAAAATAAAACAAGTAAAGAAATTTAAATATTGGGAAGACTTCTGAAAGATGGAAAGTGCGGCACGAAGACGCATAGGCCAGGGACAAATTTCAAAACTAACCAAATGAATGAGAGACAGGAAAATCTAATTGGATCAAACTTATTTATAAATGGAACTTTGTCTCTGTGTGTGTGTATGTGTGTGTGTGTATGTGTGTGTGTGTGTGTATCTGTGTGTGTTTGTGTATCTGTTTTGCCTCTCAGAACTACCATACAAACGCAGGTGTCCCCCAAGGCTCCATCTTAGGTCCTACAGTCTTCCTGATATACATTAATGATCTCCCTGATTCCATAAGAGCCCAAATAGGTTTGTACGCCGATGACACCACAGTTTAATCTCGCCTCCTACAAAAATCTGGTGTAGGCGTCAAAGCTAACCTAGCAGCCGAGATTGAAAAAGACCTCCAATCCATATCGGACTGGGGTAAGAAATGGCTAGTAAATTTTAATGCTTCTAAAACGAAGCTACTCTCAATTAACCATCATCGACAATCTCACCTACCTGCCATTAACATGGACCAGGCTTGCCTCCCAGAGAGTAAAACACTACGCCTCCTTGGTCTCACACTTTCAGCGGACCTCAAATGGAATGACTATATTGAATCCATTGCTAAATCCGCTGGTATGAAAATCGGTTATGTGTGTAGGGCTCGGAAGTTTATTCCGTCTGAATCTATCCTGCACATTTATAAATCTACCATCCGCCCGTGCATTGAATACTGCTGCCATATCTGGTCGGGTGCCCCTGCTGTTCTCCTCGGGCTTCTCGATAAGGTTCAGAGGAGGGTCTGTAATGTGATAGATACCGACTTGGCAGACCGCCTGCAGTCTCTCTCCCACCGGCGCGACGTGGCTTCCCTGTGTCTCTTCTATAAATACTTTCACGGCTTCTGCTCCGATGAACTTAGATCACTAGTGCCCCCTAAATACGAATTTGAACGAGATACTAGATTAGCAACTAGATCCCACCCTTTTACAGTGAAACCGATAAAATGCAGCCGTAACTTCTACTCCAACAGTTTCTTTCCTCGCACTTCCCGACTGTGGAATTCTCTTCCAAACGATTGCTTCCCCGACGGCTACAATCTCCAGGAGTTTAAATGTAAGGTCAATAGACACCTCCTAACACACTAACCTGCTTCCATTCTATCAAGCACTCTTCCCAACCCTCATCCTCGCTATCCTTACTCATCTGTCACCTTCCTCCTGACATTCCCTATGTCTAATCACTCCTTCTCTTTACCTTCCCCTATGTAGCCCCATGCGCAATAGTGGCAGTGGAATGCCTTGCTTGGGGTGAGATGATTAAAAAAAAAATGTCCGTCTCCTATAGATTCCGAAACGGCTGAACCGATTTTCTTGAAAATTTACACAGTTGTAAAATAGGCGTATGCGAGTGTTCTTAGCTAGGTTTCGTGTCGAGGTACACCCGATAAATATCGAAAATCGATAATCGAAAAAATCGGGTGATAGAAGGAGTGGTCCGATTTTAATTAAAATTTGATACACTCATAGACAAAGACATAAAAAATGATATTCAGAAGTTTCAAGGTTGCTGTTCTTACAATAGTGCAGAAAATCGATAATATATATATATATATATATATATATATATATATATATATATATAAGGCAAGATGTTTGTGTGTGTGTGTCTGTTTATCTGCCTGTATGTCTGTAATTTTTTAAACCCTTTTATTTTAGTTTTTGCTTCGGGTTTGGCTCTAAGTAGATATAATTGTTGTTCTTAGTCTCTGCCATGATACCATTTACTCAGAGGACTTATTTAGCCATCAAAATTCAGTTTACGACGAAAAAAGCTTATTTGATATCGATACCAGGAAATCAAAATTTGACTTACATCCATTCATTTTTCTTTCAGTCTACGGTTTCGCTTTAACTGGAAACAACTATTGCTTTTTAGTCTTTCGTGCCAACGTCCAAAGAGTCTGAACTCCAGGACCATGGATTAGTTTTAAAGCTTTCATTACATTCGAGCAACGCCGGGCTATACTGTTAGTACAAAATAATGAGTACTGGACTGCTATGTGATATCAGTCCTCCTTTATGGTGAACTGTTGGAAAATCTCTTCAAAGGTGAAGGAGAGGCTTATGTAGCAGGAATGTGGTTCTACAGAAGGATGGTGTGGATACCATGGACCATGCACGTGAGCAACGATGATATGCTGGAGGGGATTCAAATGAGAAGGAAACGTACACTTAACATCAGGAAGTTACAGATGGGGTTCCTGAGACATGTAATGAGAAAAGAGGGTTTAGTGAATTTGATACTCACAGGACGTAGAGAAGGAAAGAAAGACAGGGGAAAGCAGCGCGAGACATACTTGATAGACTTGAGCAAATGGATGTCCGATCAGGGTTTGAGAGAGATACCAAGAGGGAAAATATTTCCATCGACAAGACAGGTGCTATGTGATGTCAGTTCTTCAATATGGCAGTGAATGCTGGACAGTATTATCGAAGATGAAGGAAAAACTTGAAGCAGCTGAAATGTGGTTCTACAGAAGGTCACAATTTGAACAACATAAGGTACGCAGATGATACAGTGCTGATAGCAGACAAGTCCATGATCGCCTACTCCGACAAGGAACACAGCAAATGAAGAAGTATCTCTTCAGATTGTCGGTGATCATGTGCCTCAACAAACTTCTTTCCATTTCATGTTCTAGGGAATATTTTTACCTTAATATCTTCAGAATTCATTTGGGTTTAAAAGATTTTAAAATTTTAAAAAAGGCATTTGTTTATACCTCTTAGATGAGCTAGTATTTACATTATTCAGACTATTGTTCTCATCTTCTCTGCCATATTTACGACGTTTCGGCCGTTGTACGCTCCGGCCTTCGTCAGATGCTAGGAATTTCGAACCGAACACTTCATTGCAATCACCGGGGTACATCATTATTATTCCATGAACATGACACATCAGGAAAGCAAGTATGTGGAATAAGGTTCCACAGGCGGGAAGAACGAGGAAAGAAGCTGTTGGAGTAGACTTGTCGGCTGCATTTTGTTGATCTTACTGCAAATGGGTGGTACCTTGTTCCAATCTGGTTGCACGAGTAATTTCTTGTGGCGAGGGCACCAGTGACTTAAGTTCGTCGGAGCAGAAGCTATGAAAATATTTGTAGAATAGACAGAGCGGTCAGGGAAGTATCTTCTTGGGAGTCGGATAAATAAAGTAGCAGTTCGCTTGAAGAAGCTGCTCAATTGAAAACTAGATCTCACCAATGAAATACGAACGTAATGAAGTTAGCTCATTATAATGGGTGCGGTATGGTGGGTCCTAGCAGCAATGGTTAAACCTAGTGAAACTTAAGAATATATTTCTTCTGAACATTTTCTTAAGGAAAAAGCTTTATTCTCTGGTGACTACATGAATTTAAGTGTACAAATAGAGTGGCAATTAGGTCTTACCGATTTACTGTTAAATTAGCTAGATACAACCGCAAGTTCTATGGTGTTAGTTTCTTTACTGGCAGTTCTTAGCTGCGGACCCCCTTTCCGCTTTCTTACAAAGAGGAGAGTGCTGGATTGCTATGTGATGTCGGTTCTTCAATATGGCAGTGAATGGTGAACAATATCTTCGAAGATGAAGGAAAAACTTGAAGCAGCTGAAATGTGGTTCTAGAGAAGGTCACAATTTGAACAACATAAGGTACGCAGATGATACAGTGCTGATAGCAGACAAGTAAAAATAAACTACAAGACCTCCTACAGAAGGTAGCTAAAGAGATTGACAAAAAAGGACGACAAATAAACTGCAAGAAAACCGAATGCATTGTCATCAACAAAAAGAGCAGCCCCAAATGCCAAATACAGGTGAGGAATACTAAAATCAAGCAGGTACAAAATTTTAAATACCTGGGAAGTGTTCTAACAGAACACAGAAAGTGCAATACAGAGATCCGAAGGCGAATTGGCATGGCGAAGGAAGCTTAAAGTATTAAAAACAGGACAATTTCACTAGAAACAAAGAAGAGAGTACTGGATTGCTATGGGATGTTCGGTTCTTCAATATGGCAGTGAATGCTGGACGATATCATCAAAGATGAAAGAAAAACTTGAAAAAATTGAAATGTGGTTCTAAAGAAGCATACTATTGATAAAATGGGGGATCAATTCATTATTACAATCAATATATAAACTGACCCATGACTTTGTGGTCACAGCTGTTTCTATACATTTATATTCCTGAGAACCAAAAGCACAAGGATGCATTCCAGGAGCTAAGTAGAGTATTAAGAGGCAGGAAAATTTCACTAGAAACAAAGAAGAGCGTACTAGAGTGCTATGTGATGTCAGTTCTTCAATATGGCAGTGAATGTTGAACAATATCATCAAAGATGAAGGAAAAACTTAAAGCAACTGAAATGTTGTTCTACAGAAGGATGCTGCGAATATCATGGACCGAGCATGTGAGCAATGATGAGGTCTTAGAAATGATGGAAACAAAAAGGAGATTAATACTGAGCATCAGGAAGAGACAGCTAAAGTTACTGGGACATGCAATGAGGAAGGAGGGCTTGGAGAACCTGATACAAACAGGTCAGATAAAGGGAAAAAGAGATAGATACTTGAAGGGTCTGAGAAGGTGAATGACAGAACGGGAGTTGCGAGATGTTACAGGAGAAAGCGTGCTAAGGGCCACCAGAGATAGGGAGACGACTAGATATGGCAGTAGTATTCAATACATGGGCGGATGGTAGATTTGTATATGTGCAGGATGGACTCAGACGGGATAAACTTCCGGGCCCTGCACAGAGAACCGACTTTCATAGCAGCTGATTTAGCAATGGATTCAATATAATCATTCCACTTGAGGTCCGCTGAGAGTGTGAGGTCAAGGAGGCGTAGTATTTTACTCTCAGGGAGGCAGGCCTGTTGCATACTAATGGGAGGTAGGAGGGATTGTTTATGATGGTTTTTGTTTTGGAAGCATTAAAATTTACGAGCCATTTCTTACCCCAGTCCACCACGGATTTGAGGACCTTCATAAGCTCGGCATTTTTGTCAAGGGCCCCGAGGAGAATAGCAAGGGCACCCGACCAGATGTGGCAGCAGTATTCAATACACGGGTGGATGGTAGATTCATATATTTGCAGGATGGACTATGACGAGAAAAAACTTCCTGGCCCTGCACAGTGAAAAATCGTTAGACTTTACGGGTTTTGAAGATGAGCGTGAATTTGTGGGGAGGCGCTGTTGTGAGAAAAAAAATCCAGTAACAATGAAACTCTGAAAGCATTTGCTAAAAAGAAAGTGGAATTGTTTATTTCGTTACGTTGTAAAAATAAAGGATGTGTTCTCAGTTGCCTGCCAGAGTGACTCCATTATTTTCATCTTTTTAAGTCTTTCACCAAAGTTGAATCTATCATAAAACACACTCCGTCTTATTCAACAATGTCGGTATTCAATCATCCATCGGATCCGTTCTCATTGAAACAAATTCATTTCAAAGATTTTTTCCCTTTTAACTTTTCATATATTTTGTTACATTTTATAAGAAAGATATTTGTTTAAATGCGTGGCACCTAGTTTGACGTTTATTATTTCCATTAGCATATATATATATATATATATATATATATATATATATATATATATATATATATATATAGGTAAGAGAGTAATAAAAGTACTACTGTTGTATTGAGCGCTTTAGTGTTAGGGTTCTCGTCTCAAACGAGTACTTTGACGTATGTTCAGGTGCTTAGATTGTTTCTTTTTTAATTCCATTTTCCCCTCCGAGTTTATACTCGGTGGTTTTTTTTCGAGACAGATATAAAGTAATTATTAATATAATTATTATATATATATATATATATATATATATATATATATATATATATATATAACTCGTTTGAAAATAGAAAATATATACATATATACTATTTATGCTCTCACACCCTGATTGAGCACTCTAGAAGAATGGTAAACATTGAAAAAACAGTAGCTACTCCGGCATGTACGCATCGCTCATTCAGTAATGAATTAGAGCACTCTGGCTATTGGGCGTGTATAATGATAATATACATGCTAAATTCGGTCGGGTTTCAATCCTGGGTTAAAAAGCAATCGGAGTCTAACCGTACAGATGAGCTGTGATACAGCTAAACAGATCTGTCTGCGGATGACTATATATATATATATATATATATATATATATATTCGATTTTTAAACGAGTTATTTCGCTTTAGTGTTAGGGTTCCGTCTCCGACGAGTACTTTGACGGATGTTCAGGTGTTTAGTTTGTTTCTTTTTTATTTCCATTTTTCCCCTCCGAGTTTATATTCGGTGGGTTTTTCGAGACTGATATAAAGTAATTATTAATATAACTACTATTATAATTATTATATATATATATAACTCGTTTGGAAATGGAAATATATATATATATTCCATTTTTAAACGAGTTGTTTTGCTACCCATGAGTGGTGTCTTCAGGCGATGTTTAATAACTTACTCTATTATGACCAAATATATATATATATATATATATATATATATATATATATACTTATTTAACACTATTATTTTTTATGTATCTCGTATTGAGTTGATAATCTGTTTATTTCATATATATATATACGAAATGATTTGTTCAAACATTATTTTTGATCGATACTCGTATTTAAGTAGATATTCTATTTGTAATTAAACACTATTATATATTCATTTCTACCGGCCTGATTATTTACGAATAATTTTTCTTTACGAAAATGGGTTTCATTCGGCAGGATTCGAACCTGCCAGCTGCCAACCCTGTCTACATAGGGGAAGCCACCAAGTTATCTAGTGTGTCTTAGACCTCTCGACCACAAATGAGCAACAGTCTAAACGAATTCAAATAAAGCCGATATAACAACATTTTCGAATTCATCGTAAAAACCATCTCTGCTCTGAAATGTATCGTAATATCAATAAATGTAAACATGTTACGGTAATTATTTACGATAAATTTTTGAAATAATCAGGCCGGTAGAAATAAGAATATGATACTGTTTGATTATAAACTGAATATCTACTTAAATACGAGTATCGATCAAAAATAATGTTCACCAAATCATTTCAAATTGTCGGTTGTTTATAACCAAATCTTCGTTAATCTTCGTTAATTTCCGTAATATAAAACTGAATATCTACTTAAATACGAGTATCGATCAAAAATAATGTTCAAACAAATCATTTCAAATTGTCGGTTGTTTATAAACAGTTTCGTTAATTTTCGTTAATTTCCGTAATATAAAACAGAATATCTACTTAAATACGAGTATCGATCAAAAAAAATGTTCAAACAAATCATTTCAAATTGTCGCTTGTAACCAGTTTCGTTAATCTTCGTTAATTTCCGTAATATAAAACAGAATATCTACTTAAATACGAGTATCGGTCAAAAATAATGTTCAAACAAATCATTTCAAATTGTCGGTCGTTTATAACCAGTTTCGTTAATCTACGTTAATTTCCGTAATATAAAACAGAATATCTACTTAAGTACGAGTATCGGTCAAAAATAATGTTCAAACAAATCATTTCAAATTGTCGGTCGTTTATAACCAGTTTCGTTAATCTTCGTTAATTTCCGTAATATAAAACAGAATATCTACTTAAATACGAGTATCGGTCAAAAATAATGTTCAAACAAATCATTTCAAATTGTCGGTTGTTTATAACCAGTTTCGTTAATCTTCGTTAATTTCCGTAATATAAAACAGAATATCTACTTAAATACGAGTATCGGTCAAAAATAATGTTCAAACAAATCATTTCAAATTGTCGGTCGTTTATAACCAGTTTCGTTAATCTACGTTAATTTCCGTAATATAAAACAGAATATCTACTTAAATACGAGTATCGGTCAAAAATAATGTTCAAACAAATCATTTCAAATTGTCGGTTGTTTATAACCAGTTTCGTTAATCTTCGTTAATTTCCGTAATATAAAACAGAATATCTACTTAAATACGAGTATCGGTCAAAAATAATGTTCAAACAAATCATTTCAAATTGTCGGTCGTTTATAACCAGTTTCGTTAATCTACGTTAATTTCCGTAATATAAAACAGAATATCTACTTAAATACGAGTATCGATCAAAAATAAGGTTCAAACAAATCATTTCAAATTGTCGGTTGTTTATAACCAGTTTCGTTAATCTTCGTTAATTTCCGTAATATAAAAGAGAATATCTACTTAAATACGAGTATCGATCAAAAATAAGGTTCAAACAAATCATTTCAAATTGTCGGTTGTTTATAACCAGTTTCGTTAATCTTCGTTAATTTCCGTAATATAAAACAGAATATCTACTTAAATACGAGTATCGATCAAAAATAATGTTCAAACAAATCATTTCAAATTGTCGGTTGTTTATAACCAGTTTCGTTAATCTTCGTTAATTTCCGTAATATAAAAGAGAATATCTACTTAAATACGAGTATCGATCAAAAATAAGGTTCAAACAAATCATTTCAAATTGTCGGTTGTTTATAACCAGTTTCGTTAATCTTCGTTAATTTCCGTAATATAAAACAGAATATCTACTTAAATACGAGTATCGATCAAAAATAATGTTCAAACAAATCATTTCAAATTGTCGGTTGTTTATAACCAGTTTCGTTAATCTTCGTTAATTTCCGTAATATAAAACAGAATATCTACTTAAATACGAGTATCGATCAAAAATAATGTTCAAACAAATCATTTCAAATTGTCGGTCGTTTATAACCAGTTTCGTTAATCTTCGTTAATTTCCGTAATATAAAACAGAATATCTACTTAAATTCGAGTTAAAAATAATGTTCAAACAAATCATTTCAAATTGTCAGTTGTCTATAACCAGTTTCGTTAATCTTCGTTAATTTCCGTAATATAAAACAGAATAGCTACTTAAATACGAGTATCGATCAAAAATAATATTCAAACAAATCATTTCAAATTGTCGGTTGTTTATAACTAGGTTCGTTAATCTTCGTTAATTTCCGTAATATATATATAAAAAACTAAACATTACATTATAATTTCCACTGGTCTTAAACGGTTGAAAATTTGTTTGAAAAATATATATTTAAAAAAAATAATGATGCTAAAAAGCGAAGATTCAAATATGTCAGTTATTGTTAGTTTCATGGATTTCCGTCAAATTCCGGAATGTTAAATATATATATATATATATATATATATATATATGACGAGCTGTGATAATAACATCAAAGCAGTGAAATATATATTATCCATAGTAATAGTCGAAAATCCTTTATAGAATATATATATTTTATGTTTTGCAAGCTTTAAAGATGACATCAGGTAGATGGCGTCCATTTTGCTCAATACACTGGGTTAATCGTACTCTGCCTTACGGCGCCAAATTCAAATAAGCAAGTTGCTCTGCTTCACGTATATATATATATATATATATATATATATATATATATATATATATATATATATATTAGAAACAAAATTAGGGTTGTTCCAACGAGAGAAATTGGTATAGAATAAAAATTGTGAAAGGCCGTGAACGTTTTGTTTTAAGTGTATATTTATTCTTGTTATTATTATACACGTTATGATACATTCAGTTAAGTGCCATACGTGAAACACGCTTGGGCGATCATGTCTCGAAAGAGACATGACTGACTGGGCAGAACATTATCCCGCAGTAGGTTACCATTGCTTTCTGCGTAGACTGGTTGCCAGCCAAGTTTATAGAACCTAATCTGTCCTGATATTTAACCCATACCTGGAGGGAAGAGACGGATTATTACCTTTCCCAAGGGTATTTGTGCGTAAGTGAATGCAAGGAATTCAACTGAGATTCGAACTCGGCACGCCGATGTTTCGTTCCGAGTCGCTATCCAATGCTCAACAACGCACATATTTTATTATATTAAGTGTCCATGATGGTATTTATGACCCTACACGTGTTTCGAGTCTAAAGTTGACTCTCTTCAGGCGAATAAATTTATGGCTTATGGTATCGTGTTGCTTTTGTTTCCGAAGGCCAACGTGTTGTTTCTTGCTTTAAGAGAACTTTTTCGTGGCGCACTTTTGATATCTGTTTTTCTTAAAAAGTATGGATAGATTTTCACAAGCATTCCCGGCGAGAGGAAGGCCCCGAAACGGTGCACATTCTCTCCTGATAATCTCAAATTTTAATGTAACTTCCAGAGGAATAGATTCAAAAGAAATTCAATAAAATCAGATGCCGTGGAGAGGCTCGGTGGAAATGTCATCAGCATTAGCAGAATTACACATTCAACATCTGGGGAATTTCAGTTCTTCTTCTTCTATGTGCCCTGTCCTTTCAGGACGTAGGCGATCATGGCCTTCCACGTCTCCCTATCCCTGGTGGCTCTTAGCACGCTTTCTCCTGTTACACCACACAACCCTTATTCTGTCATCCATAAGCTCAAGACAATAAATCTAGAATATAAATATATAGAAACTGGCATGGCCACAAAATGAGGGATCATTTTATATATTGATTATAATATAGATCTGATCCCCCATTTTATATCCAAATTATAATATCTTATAAACAGTTGGCATATATATTCTTCTTCTCTGTGCCCTGTCCCTTCAGGACGTAGGCGATCATGGCTTTCCACGTTTCCCTATCCCTGGTGGCTCTTAGCCCGCCTACTCCTTTTACACCATGCAATCCTCGTTCCATCATCCACCTGATCAGGTCCTTCAAATATGTTATCCGTTGCTTCCCCTGTCTATTTTTCCTTCTATCTGGCCTGTTAGTATCAGGTTCTCCAAGCCCTCCTTCCTCATTGCATGTCCCAAGATCTTCAGCTGTCTCTTCCTGATGCTCAATATTAATTTCCTTTTTGTTTCCATCATTTCTAAGACCTCATCATTGCTCACATGCCTGATTCATGAGATTCGCAGCATCCTTCTGTAGAACGACATTTTAGTTGCTTCATGTTTTTCCTTCATCTTTGATGATATTATCCAGCATTCACTGCCATATTGAAGAACTGACAGCACATAGCAATCCAGTAGTCTCTTCCTTGTTTCTAGCGAAATTGTCCTGTTTCTTAATACCTTACTCAACTTCTGGAATGCTTCCTTTGCCATGCCAATTCGCCTTCGGATCTCTGTGTCGCACTTTCCGTCTTCTGTTATAACACTTCCCAGGTATTTAAATTTTTGTACTTTCTTGATTCTAGTATCTCCCACCTGTATTTGGCATATTGGGCTGCTCTTTTGACTAATGACCATGCATTCGGTTTTCTTGCATTTGTAGTACTTTCTTATCACTCTCTTCAGCTACCTTCTGTCTTGTAGTTTCTTTTCTGTGTCTGCTATCAGCACTGTATCATCTGCGAACCTTAGGTTCTTTAAATTGTGGCCTCCGATGACAAATCCAAGCATAGCTTCTAGGGTCCTCAAATTATTCTACTTTCCAGTAATATCTATCTTCCTGAGCTCCGCTATTTATTATTAGTTAACTTTTAGTAAATTTAGTACTCTTTGTGATTTAGTGGTATCGGCTCGGAAGAGGCTTGCAATCTGGGGAGTTACTAATAGACTTCGTCAGTGCGAGAGAAGACATTCTTACATAGAATTTGTTTTCTTGTAGCTATTTTAAGAGGTAGACCTATTTGCCTGTCTAATTATGAGCCAAGGCTAGAGAGCTTATTCTACCATGCTATTTATTCACCCGGAAGAAACAGATATCCGTCCTTTTTTTAATCAGTTCACCACCAGGAATAAAGCCCCTTAGACGCAAGGTGTTATTGAATTAGGGAATATGATCAAAAACGCACGATTTCGTGGAGAGGATAGTAAAAGAATAAAAATTAAGAGAGAAATAAACAGTTGATATTTTTGAAGATTTAATTTGACTTTGAAGTAAGAAGTCGGAAGAAACTTCCATAAGCCAAAAGTGTAAGAGAAGATACTATTTGCATAGAACTTACGGTTACATCTAGCCATCTCAAATGTAAAATGATTAGACCTTTAGACAACACTAGAACTCAGTCAGTTAAGTGCCATGCGCGATACACGCTTGGGCGATCACGTCTCGAAAGAGACATGACTGACTGGGCAGAAGATTATCCCGCAGTAGGTTGCCATTGCTTTCTGCGGTAGACTGGCTGCCGACCAAGGCTATAGAACACCATCTGTCCTGTTATTTGACACATAGCTACAAGGGGAATAGATGTATTATATTATTAAGTAGTAATTAGTGGGGGTCAGTTTATTACTTCATAACAATATAAAACTGATCCTCCACTTTATACCCAGTAGAAGCCTTAATCATGTTTCAACTATTATACTCAGTCAGTCAGTTAAGTGCCATACGTGATACACGCTTGGGTGATGATGTCTCGAAAGAGACATGATTGACTGGGCAGTAGGTTGCCATTGCTTTCTGCGGTAGACTGGCTGCTGACCAAGGCTACAGAACCCAATCTGTCCTATTATTTAACCCATAACTGGAGGGAAGAGACGGATTAATACCTTTCCCAAGGGTATTTGCGCGTAAGTGAATGCAAGGAATTCAACTGGAATTCGAACTCGGTTCCCGGATTTCTCGTTCCGAGCCGATATCCACTGCGCCACAACGCACATCCGAAATCAATTTTTTAATTTCGACGCAATATATTCAGACTATCAACTGTCACTTTCGTTTGGTTTACCTATACTTATATCTTGTCCTGAGTAAGGTAGAGGGCCGGACAAGATTCACTCAAGGGCCGGATGTGGCCCCCCGGGCCGGGGGTTGCTGACCGCTGATTTAAAGAATTACCGTGAAAATATTATTAGAAAAAGCACAGGGAAGCCACCTTATGCGATGGGAAAGTTACTGAAACCGAGACACCAAGTCAGCTTGGTTTGGTTTGGTTTAACGGCATATCAACACCTTATGGGTCATTTAATGCCGGAATTTAATTTTCTTGATGAGAGCATTGTAATTTATGTTGTAGTATCTACTGCTGAATATATATATATGTGTGTGTGTGTGTGTGTGTGTGTGTGTGTGTCAGATTAAATAAGTTGTAAACATAATGTCTGCTTATTTTTAATAAAATCTGTTCATACGCACGGATAATCTTTCGCGTATTACAATTGAAAGACGTCAGAAATGAGCTGTAACGTTGACGGATGTAATTATTTATTTCTCAAGGTACCCAAGTACTTCAACCTCTTCCCGTGTTCATCTTCAGGGGTATGAGGTATGCTAAAAAAAATTACCGCAAAACTGTGTTGCTAGACATTACAGTAATTTTCTTTCTGCTTCAAATATAACGGTTGACAAATTACTTAGCGTTCATTAGAACGTGAAAATTATCCAAAATAGAATTGTTTTTTATATGTTGTAATGTTATAGTCATGCACGTGTTAAAGCATGAAAAAAAGTTCTATTTACAAACATTTTAGAACATTACTACAGTATTCATAGCTGATTCTATTAATTGACGGCTTAAGTGTTTTTAAGGAATGTTAAAAAATAACATTACTAAGAAGAAAGAATAATAATAGATCAGATATTAAAAAGATAAAGAATGATATTAGCAGTTATATTTTCGAAAATCTAAGTTGACTTCGAAGCAAGAAGCCGGAAAAGAGTTCTACAAGCGAGAAGTTCGAGAGAAGAAACTTTTAGCATAGAACTTCCGATTGCATCTTGCCATTTCAACTGTAAAATGATGACAATTTTCGACCACACTATCAGTCAGTTGAGTGTCATACGTGATACACGCTTGGGCGATCATGTGTCGAAAGAGACATGACTGACAGGACAGAAGATTTTCCTGCAGTAAGTTACCATTGCTTTCTGCGTTAGACTGGTTGCCAGCCAAGGCTATAGAACCCAATCAAATTAGTCTTGTTATTTGATTCATAGCTAGAGGGGAAAGAGATGTATTATATCATTAAGTAGTAATAAGTAAGGGATCGGTTTATTACTTCATAACAAAAGAAAACTGATCCCCCATTTTATGATCAGTAGAAGCATTAATCATGTTTTCAACTATTTTATTCAATCAGTCAGTTAAGTGTCATACGTGATACAAAATTTGGGCGATGATGTCTCGAAAGAGACATGACTGACTGGACAGAAGATTATCCCATAGTAATTTTCCATTGCTTTCTGCGGTAGACTGGCTAGAGGGGGTAAAGATGTAATATTAAGTAGTAATTAGTGGGGGATCAGTTTATTACATCATAACAATATAAAACCGATCCCCTACTTTATGCCCAGTAGAAGACCTAATCATATTCTCAACTATTATATTCAGTCAGTCAGTTAAGTGCCATACGTAATACACGCTTTGGGTGATCATGTCTTGAAAGAGACATGACTGACTGGGCAAAAGATTATCCTGCAGTTGGTTGCTAATGCTTTCTGCGGTAGATTGGTTGCCAGCCAAGCCTATAGAACCTAATCTGCCTGTTATTTAACCCATAGCTAGTGGGGGAAAGATGTAATATATTATTAAGTTGTAATTAGTGGGAGATCAGTTTATTACTTCATAACAATATAAAACAGATCCCCCACTTTGTACCCAGTAGAATCTTTAATTATACTTCCAACTATTATATTAAGTCAGTTAGTTAAGTGCCATACGTGATACACGCTTTGGGCGATCATGTCTCGAAAGAGACATGACTGACTGGGCAGAAGATTTTCCTGTAGTAGGTTGCCATTGCTTTCTGTGGTAGACTGGTTGCTAGCAAAGGCTATAGAACCGAATATGTCCTGTTATTTAACCCATAACTGGAGGGAAGAGACGGATTAAATCTTTTTCCCATGAGTATTTGCATGTAAGTGAATGCAAGGAATTCACCTGGAATTCGAACTCGGTTCCTCGATTTATCGTTCAGGGTCGATATCCACTGCACCACAACGTACGTCCACAGTATCTCTGCACTTAAATTCATAAAATCTATGCAGCACAGTGGAAAGTTTTACAGACAAATTACCATGAACGTATTTATGGAAAACATGCAAAGAAGAAAATAAACATAGAATTTAAGGTTACTTCTCGCCAGTTATTTGTAGAATAATGAAACCTAACTGCCAATCTAGTACTGAGCTTAAATATATATTTAGGAAGTAAAAAGGACAAAGGAGAAAAGCTCATCAGAAGAATTATAATTAAATTATTTATGGAAAAGTAACTGGGTGCGTTTTTCCTCTAAGCATTTTCTTATAGACACCATATGTTTCCATCACATACGTCACAAGTATTCGGTAACGTTTGAACCTGTGTGTGTGTGTGTGTGTGTGTGTGTGTGTGTGTGTGTGTGTGTGTGTGATAGAGAGATCAACGAATAAAGAGCGCGCACGAGAGAGAGAGAGAGAGAGAGAGAGAGAGAGAGAGAGAGTGAGAAATGTCATGCCTCGGTAGAAGGACTTGTAAGATTTTCATGACTGATTGCGTAATACTTGCATGTGCGTTCGAGCAGACAGTAAAGCCTACTGAATTGGCGCGTAAAATTTTCTCATGAGTGACAATGTTACTGCAGACCCATTATTCGAGATCAGATTGGGATGAAAAGAATGAAATCGAGTTTAACAGACGCATAAAAAGTTTCTTGTCCGTTTCACAAAAAATATAAATAAATAAAATAAACACAAAAAAGATTTGTAATATAAAAAAGAAATCACAAGAATAAAAAAAAACTGCATGATAAAAGTTCGAACAAGTTACAAAGTTTGCAGGCTTTGGGTGATCATGTCTCGAAAGAGACATGACTGATTGGGCTGAAGATTATCCTGCAGTAGGTTGTCATTACTTTCTGCGTTAGTTTGGTTGCCAACTAAGGCTATAGAACCCAATCTGTCTTGTTATTTAACCCATAACCGGAAAGAAGAGACGAGCTCGAATTCAAGTTGAATTCCTTGCATTCATTTTCATACTGAATTTGGAAATTCCTGATTCTATGTTTTTTTAAAATAAAGCTTCATGCTTTGAAGGTTAAATCTCTCCTGAAGTTTAACCCATAGATGGTGGGTGTAGAAAATATTAAATACCCAAGCGTCTTTACGCGTAATTGAATATTTCTGCCTGGATTTCGAAAACGACTTTCTGATTTCTCATTCAAGCCGATATCTATTTTCCACACTAAAATTATTTCATTTTACCACAAGCAAGACAACAAAGCCACTACGACTCAAGACAAGATAGTAAAGAAAAAAGAGAATATAAGAAAAAAAAATGATTGAAACAGAATATGAACATTGAATTTAAATTTTTGAAGATTAAGGATGAATTCCTTGCAAGCAAGAATCTTGAAAAGTGTACCACAAGCGAGAAATGCAAGAGAAGAAACTGTTAGCATAGAACTTACGGTAATTAGCCAGTTGAATTGTAAAACGATTAGTCTTTGTTCCCAATTTAATCATTTAATTGCCATACGTGATACACGGTTGGGCGATCATGTCTCTTTGGAGACATGATTAACTAGGCAGAAGATTTTTTCTGCAATCAGTTACCATTTATTTCTGCTGAAGACTGGTTGCCAACCAAGGCTGTAGAATCCAATCTGTTCTGGTATTCAACCAATAACTAGAGAGAGAAGAGATGGATTAATATCATTCCTAAGTGTATTTGTGCGTAAGTGAATGCAACGAATTCAAGTCGAATTTGAATCTTCTCTCCATTTTCTCTTTCCAAGCTGATATCCATTGCAGCAAAATGCACACTCCAATCTAGTCAATTAAGTGCCATACGGTTGGGCAATCTTGTCGCTTTTGATGCATGACTGTCTGGACAGAAGATTTTCCCGTAATAGATTGCCATTATATTTTTCGGTAGAGAATCCTATAAGGGTGAAATGCAATAAAAGAAAAGACTGTTAACATAGAACTTACGGTTATATCTTTGTGGTGCAGTGGATATCGGCTTGGAACGAGAAATCGGGGAGCCGAGTTCGAATTCCAATTGAATTCATTGCATTAACTTACGCGCAAATACCCTTGGGAAAGATATTAGTCCTTCTCTTCCTTCCAGTTATGGGTTAAATAACAGGACAGATTGGGTTCTATAGTCTGTGCTGGCAACAAGTCTATCGCAGAAAGCAATGGCAACCTACTGTGGGATAATCTTCTGCCCAGTCAGTCATGTCTCTTTTGAGACATGATCGCCCAAGCGTGTTTCACGTATGGCACTTAACTAACTGACTAGTCAGTTCAACAGTTAATTGATGGGACTTTGTTACTTATTTAGTAATTAGCAAAAAAACAAAAACAAAAACAAACAAACAAAAATCATAAAGTCTAGAGATCATAGCGAAAAGATGTCTTATTTTTCCATTTAGTTCTGTTTAAATTTCAGGAAGTCTACGTCAGTCTTGGTGAACAGTGCCCGTATTTCAGTAAGTCCTTCTGCTGTATTTATTTGTTGCAAGTTTACAGAAAATATTCAGTAATGAATTAGAGCACTCTGGCTGATTGCGTATGACACATCATAAGCTAAATGTCTGCCCCCTTCTACCGAGCGCAAATATCTCACAGGTAGAATTGCCGACTGAAGCCAATTCGATCGGCTTTCAATACTGGCTTAAAAGCAATCGGATGTCTAACTGTACTGATGAGCTGTGATACCGCGAAACAGATCTGTCTGCGGATCACTATTATATATATTTATAGTACAAAACAATTACTTTTGGGGGCTAATTTAAAAAATGACCAGCAGTGGCTACAAACTCTTGAGTATATATATTACGCCCCTCACACCCTGATTGATCACTCTGGAAGAATGGTAGACTTTGAAAAAACAGTAGCTATTCTAGCATCTACGCATCGTTCATTCAGTAATGAATTAGGACTCTCATTATTGGCGTATGTATACATGGTATATCCTTCTACCGAACGCCCATAGCTCAGAGGTAGAATCGCCGCCTGACGCCAATTCGTCGGGTTTCATTCCTGGGTAGAAGGCAGTGGGATGTCTAACCGTACTGATGAGCTATGATACATCGAAACAGATCCGTCAGCGGATGACTATATATATATATATATATATATAGAGAGAGAGAGAGAGAGGGGGGGTGGAGAGAGATAGTGTTAAATTGAGTTGATACTTTCTGGTAGAAAGGCATTTTAGACAAACTGGTTTGTTTTTGGCATGAAGAGCTCGATTTGAAGATTTATAGACCATTAATAATCAAAAGATGTGCTTCTACATTGACTTCTGCACCTTTCATGGATTAAAGAATTGATTCATTACTGTTGTGGAGTTGTAGCGAAGGGTTAGGGTTAGGGTTAGGGTTGCAAAGTTGCAGTGACCAGCTTGTGCCGGAAGTAAGACACGGAACAAGAACGTAGTTTCAAAACAGTGTATTACTATAACAAGAAACAAGATATTCAAAGGCAGTGTTAATAATAAGTAATATAGAAATAAGTGAGTCCGAGAGTATTTTTACGCTGCCTGACTAGTAGCTGTCGTTAACTGCTCTACTTAACTACCCTTAACTGCCAACTTGACTGCTCATAACTCTTCTCTAGAAGTCACCCAGATAATTTATATATAGCAAGAGGAAGAGTTCATTACTTGAAGGAGGGTATCATAACAATTGACTTCACCAAGTATTTGTGCGGAACTAACCAATAAGCCATATCATACCAAATCATTGAAAGGTCTTTCTTGAGCTTCTTTGCATCCTGGATAGTATCCTAAATTGAAACAGCATATTTTATACATTCTGGGATTCTAGCCATCTGAAGTTTCTCGTCGACTTTTCAATTATCTTCAGAAAATGTCTTTGGATGTAGAAAATGTTTTTTGCTTGACGCAATAAATAAGCCTGATAGATCTTTTATGTCTATAGGATTTTCCTTTAATATCCTTAGGATGATGTTTTTATTCACGTTCTTTTAAAGATACCCCAAGATGTTGACATTGTTAGCTTTCGCAAACAGGAAAGGTGCTGACTGTGTCCATAAAGATACATGTGGATAACTGAAAGTTAATTCACTTCATGGAAGTGATGTAATTTAATGTCTAATAAACAAAACGTTGTTGAATTTAATTTTTTAAAGTAACTAGCAGTATAGCCCGGCGTTGCTCGGGTGTAATGAAAGATTTAAAATTAATCCATGGTCCTGGAGCTCAGACTCTTTGGACTAAAAAGCAATAGTTGTTTCCAGTTTAAGCGAAATCGTAGACTAAAAGAAAAATGAATAGATGTAAGTCAAATTTTGATTTCCTGGTATCGAAATCGAATAAGTTTTTTTCGTCATAGACTGAATTTTGAAGGCTAAATAAGTCCTCTGAGTAAATGGTATCATGGCTGAGACTAAGAACTACAATTATACCTACTTAGAGCCAAACCCGAAGCAAAAACTAAAATAAAAGGGTTGAAAAAATACAGATATACAGGCAGATAATCATACACACACACACACACACACACACACACACACACACACACATCTTACCTGTTATATATATATATATATATATATTATTGATTTTCTGCACTATTGTAAGAACTGCAACCTTGAAACTTCTGAATATCGTTTCTTATGTCTTTGTCTATGAGTGTATCAAATTTGAGTGTATTCAGAATTTCAAGGTTGCAGTTCTTACAATAGTGCAGAAAATCGATAAAATATATGTATAAAAGGCAAGATGTTTGTGTGTGTGTATTTTTTTTTCAGCCCTTTTATTTTAGTTTTTGCTTCGGATTTGGCTCTAAGTAGGTATAATTCTAGTTCTTAGTCTCAGCCATGATACCATTTACTCAGAGGACTTATTTAGTCTTTAAAATTCAGTTTACGACGAAAAAAACTTATTTGATATCGATACTAGGAAATCCAAATTTGGCTTACATCCATTCAATTTTCTTTCATTCTACGGCTTCTCTTTAATTGGAAAAAACTATTGCTTTTTAGTCTTTCGTGCCAACGTCCAAAGAGCCTAAGCTCCAGGACCATAGATTAGTTTTAAAGCTTTCATTACACCCGAACAACGCCGGGCTATACTGTTAGTAACATAATAAAAGAAATATGTTTCAGAGACAGAGCATTCTTTATTAGGCTTTGTATTCCACGTTTGAAGGTGCTGTCATTTGCTCTTTAAATGACACTTGCCTAATAAATAAATCCATTCGTTAGACAAATTAACGGGTTAGTTGATTAAGACTCTCTCACTTTTCTCGTCTTCAAAGTCTCTTCAACGTTGAAATAGTTGGAATCATTTAAACTGAACTGTATCGTCTGACCAGGTGTTTTTATTTGAAACATCTCCGATTAAAATCTGAACTTCTCCGCGTCCTGTCATGCAAATTAAGTGGCTCATAAAACGCCATTCGATACAGACCTCCCAGGTCTTCGTTTGCCTGTGTTTGTATTTGAGATGAAGGGTCACTTTCAAAGAGCTTTACACGCTCGACTTGACGGCGGCTTTACGCTGAATTTTATCAAAAGATTTTCTAGATTTATGTCTTACTTTTGATAGGTCGAACGTCTCTCAGCTCACTGGGCAATGCCCCGTCGCTTTCCCCGCTCTGATATCGTAAAGAAATAGGCCACCGTATAAAAGCTGAAAATCTATGAAGCGTAACCATCTTAAAATTTACGGACCTCATATGACAGACAACCCGCCAAGGCGTGTCAGGCAGGCATACTTCAACGCAGCGCCTTGAAAAGTTTTGAAAATATTTAAAAGAAATTTGTGTTATAGTTGTGCGGCTGGTGCAATGGGGGTTGGTGTGGAAAAGAAAATCAGCTTGCCGAGATCAAATCCAGGGCTATTTTGTTGTTTTAATTTTCGTAAAATTATCTGCATTAACGATCTCCCAGATGTAATAAGATCCTACGTGACGACACTACAGTTTACTCTCGCATCGATCAAAAATCAATACAAACTTCGCTGCCGGCTTGAAAAAGACCCCCGATCCGTGGCGGACTGGGGCAAGAAATGGCTCGTGAATTTTAATGCTTCCAAAACGAAGCTGCTATCTATTAACCATCACAGACAATAGCTCATACCCCACATTAGCATGGATGAGGTTAGTCTCCCTGAAAGCAAAAACACTGCGCCTCCACGGCTTAACTCTCACAACAGACGTCAAGTAGAATGACTATATAGAATCCATAGCTAAATCCGCTGCTAAGATAGTCGGTTCTCTGTATAGGGCCAGGAAGTTTTTTTCCGCCTGAAACAATCGTGCACATATATAAATCTACCATCCGCCCGTGCATTGAATACTTCTACAATATCTGGTCGGGTGCTCCGGCTATCCACCTAGGTGTTCTTGACAAAATCCAACGGAGAATCTGTAATGTAATGGATCCCGACTTGGCAGCTTGGATACAATCACTTTCTCACCAGTGCGATGTGGCTTCCCTGTGTCTTTTCTACAAATACTTTCACGGCTTCTGCTC
The DNA here is from genome assembly GCA_037127315.1 of Ascarosepion bandense. Lineage (NCBI taxonomy): Eukaryota > Metazoa > Mollusca > Cephalopoda > Sepiida > Sepiidae > Ascarosepion > Ascarosepion bandense. The sequence continues at coordinate 1,332,842 of JBBBDQ010002003.1, read as the reverse complement.
CGATGAACTTAGCTCACTGGTGCCCCTATATATAAATTTATTCGAGTCACAAGATTAGCAACTAGGTCCCAACTTTGTACTGAGAAACCAATAAATTGTAATAACAAATTCTACTCCAACAGCTTCTTTTCTCGCACTTCCCGCCTGTGGAATTCCCTTTCATTTACTTGCTTTCCCGACAGCTACAACCTCCAAGAATTTAAATGTAAAGTCAATAGTCATCTCTTATCTCACTAACCTGCTTCCTCTCTCTCATGCTTCTTTCTCCATCCACTCCACTCTCATCAGTATTCTCATCCTTCTCTTACCCGCTTCCTGACACCCCTTATAACCGGTCACCCTTTCTCCTATGTAATCCCCTGCAGAACAGTGGCAATAAAATGCATTTCTTGGGGCAATATGAATATAAAAAAAAAATCTATACTATTATACTGTGGATATAAAGTGGGGGATCAATTCTACATTACAATCAATATATAAATTTATCCCCCACTTAATGGTTACAGTCATCTTTTTCTTACCCTCTTCCTGACACTCCCTGTCACTCTTTCTCATAACTTTCCTCCTATGTAACCCCCTGCAAAACAGTGGCAAAAAAATGCCTTCCTTGGGATGATATGATTATAAAAAAAAACTACACTATTATAGTGTGGATATAAAGTGGGGGATCAATTCTATATTCCAATCAATATATAAACTGATCACTCACTTTATGGCCACATTCATCCTTCTCTTCCTCACTTCCTGTCACTCCCTATAACCTGTCACTCTTTTTCATAGCTTTTCTCCTATGTAACCCCCTGCAAAACAGTGGCAGTAAAATGCCTTGCTTGGGGCGATATGATTATAAAAAAAAAATTTCTGTACTATTATAATGTGGATATAAAGTGGGGGTTTATTCTACATTACAATCAATATATAAACTGATCCCTTACTTTAAGGCCACAGTTATCCTTCTCTTACCCATTTCCTGGCACCCCCTATAACCTGTCACACATGCAAAACAGTGGCAAAAAATGCCTTGCTTGGGTCGATATGATTATAAAAAAAAATTCTGTACTATTATAATTTGAATATAAAATGGGCGATCAATTCTACATTTCAATCAATATATAGATTGATCCCCGACTTTATGGACACATTCGTCTTTCTCTTACCCACTTGCTGACACCCCTATAACCTCTCACTGTTTCTCATAACTTTCCTGCTATGTAACCCCCTGCAAAACAGTGGCAGTAAGATGCCCTGCTTGGGGCGATATGATTATGAAAAAAAAATTCTATACTATTATAATGTAATTATGAAGTGTGGGATCAGTTCTACGTTTCAATCAATATATAGATTGATACCCGACTTTATGAACACATTTATCTTTCTCTTACCAACTTCCTGACACCCCCATAACCTGTTACTCTTTCTCATAACTTTCCTTTAATATAACCCCCTGCAAAACAGTGGCAATAAAATGCCTTGCTTGGGGCGATATGATTATGAAAAAATAGTCCATTATTCGTCAATGCTTTTAATATTTTTGCTACATCAGCCCTGGTGCTTCTGTTTATATTTAGAAATTTATAAAAAATCGTAATGATCTGTCCTATCGTCTCCAGGCACTTTCCTGCGGATATAGCTTCCCTGTATGATTTTATAAATACTTTTCTGATAATAATTCTGATTTACGCTACCTAGACAACGGAGGTTCCTTGGGCAAGTAATGAGGAAGGAGGGTTTGGAGAATCTGATACTCACTGGACGAATAGTAAGAAAAAGAGACACGGAAAAGGCAGCACGAGAGATATTTAATAGTTTTGAGCAAATGAATGGTGAGCGGGTTTTGGGAAATATCAGTCAGTCAGTTAAGTGCCGTACGTGATACACGATTTGGGCGATCATGTCTCGAAAGAAACGTGACTGATAGGGCAGAATATTATACTGCAGTAGGTTGTCATTGCTTTCTGCGATAGACTTGTTGCCAGCCAAGGCTATAGAACCCAATCAGTTCTATTATTTGACTCATAGCTAGAGGCAGAAGAGATGTATTACATTATTAAGTATTAATTAGTGGGGGATCAGTTTATTACTGCATAACAATAGAAAACTGATCCCCCATTTTATGCCCAGTAGAAGCTTTAATCGCGTTTCCCACTATTATATCCAGTCAGTCAGTTAAGTGCCATACATGATACACGCTTGGGCGATCATGTCTCGAAAGAGACATGACTGACTGGGCAAAAGATTATCCTGCAGTAGATTGCTAATGCTTTCTGCGGTAGAATGGTTGCCGACCAAGACTATAGAACCCAATCAGTCTTGTTATTTGATCCATAGCTACAGGGAGAAGAGATGTATTTCATTAAGTAGTAATTAGTGGAGAATCAGTTGATTACTTTATAACAAAAAAAACTGATCCCCCACTTTATGCCCAGTGGAAGGTTTAAACGCGTTTCCTAATATTATATTCAGTCAGTTAAGCGCCATACCTGATACACGCTTGGGCGATCATGTCTGGAAAGAGACATGACTGACTGGGCAGAAGATTATCCCGCAGCAGGTTGCCATTGCTTTTTGCGGTAGACTGGTTGCCGACCAAGGCTATAGAACCCAATCTGTCCTGTTATTTGACTCATAGCTAGAGGGAAAAAATGTATTATATTATTATGTAGTAATTAGTGGGGGATCGGTTTCCTATTGTTATGAAGTAATAAACTGATCCCCCACTTTATGACCAGTAGAATCCTTAATCATTATTCCAACTATTATAGTCAGTCAGTTAAGTGCCATACCTGATACACGCTTGGGCGATCATGTCTCGAAAGAGACATGACTGACTGGGCAATAGGTTGTAATTAATTTCTGCGGTAGACTGGTTGCCAGCCAAGGCTTTAGAACCCAATCTGTCCTATTAGTTAAACCATAACTGGAAGGAAGAGACGGATTAATACCTTTCACAAAAGTAACTGAATGTTGAGAATTCGAACTCGGCACCCCGATTTCTAGTTCCGAGTCGATGTCTACTGCACTAAACACACACAAAATTATTAAAAGCGACAAGGGACAGGGGCAAGTGGAAGTTTATGATCGACTACACCCTAAACAGACACGGCACATGAAGAAGAACCATGGATTGACAGCAAAATCTCATCCACGTACAGTTGAGCTAGCTAGATGCAACCGTAAGTTCTACGCTAACAGTTTCTTCTTTTGCTATCTTCTGTCTTCTTTATTCTTGCTCATTTATTACTCTTTTTTCTTTAACAGTATATTTTTCACATATTCTCTATCACTTCGTAAACGCCTTGCATCTTAGCGGCTTTATTACCCTGCTTGTGGTGAATTGATAAAAAAAAAAGGCATGTAACAGATTTTTCCCCCAGCAGCGAAGAGTGAATAAATAGCAGAGCAGACTTGACTCTCCAGCTTTAAGTGGTAACCAATCAAAAATTGGTTTTTGGTATCAATTTTCTACAAGACTTACTAGTCTCTTGGTAATTCTTGGTAAGTCTTAAAAAGAAAAATGACACTTTCTAGGACGCGAAATAAAGAAAAACAACTTGGAGAGTTCGACACACGTAGGGCATACTGAAGGCGAGAATGATAGAGGGAAAACAGTCAGTAACCTACCTAACTAACCTATGCAATTGGACTGGAGAGGATGGTAGAAATTCAAACCTTCCTAAGAGCTAGAGATGATATAAAGACGATATAAACGTTCTGAATGAATATGGTTAATGGAAGAAGAAGAAGAAGAAGAAGAAGAAGAAGAAGAAGAAGAAGAAGAAGGAGGAGGAGGAGGAGAAAGAAATGAAAGAGAAGGAGGAAAAAACAAAGAAGAAAAAAAGAAAGACAAGAAGACTAGATGTAGAAGAGTAAAACAAGAAGAAGAAAATGAACAAAAAGAAGGAAACAAGAAGAAGAAGAAGAAGAAAAGTAACTTAATTAGAAGAAACGATAAATGAACGAGAAGATAAAGAAGAAAAAAAGAAGAAGGAGGGAAGAAGAAGAAGAAGTTAAAAGAAAAATATAAATAAACCAGAAGAAAAAAAGAAAAAGGAAAAAAAGAAAAAAGGAAATTCATTGGAAGAAAAATATAAATGACTGAGAAGGAAAAAAAGAAGAGTCAAAAGTAGAAAAGAAGAAGAAAGCAATTAGAAAAAACGATAAATAAACAAGAAGAAAAGAAGAAGAAAAAAGAAGAAAAAGAAAAATATAATAAATTAAAATAAAAAATAAAAAATAAAAAATGGAAGAAAAATATAAATGATTGCGAAGCAAAAATAAGGGGAAAAAAAGAAGAAATAGGAACTTAATTAGAAGAAAAAAGAAAATAAATCCGGAGAAAAAGAAAGAAAAGAAGAAAAAAAAATTAATTAGGAGAAAAAGATAATTAAACGAAAATTAAAACAAGTTGCAGTTGTCCATTGTAAGCCGGTGTCATACTGCAGTGAGGCATACCTGTATATTTGTTCAGTTAAAGCCTCTTTACGAGGGTGTCAGTTTGTTGGTCTTTGCAAGGCCATTTTGAAAAATTGCCGCGTAATGTTACATGTGAAAAGTCGAAGGTACTTCGATATTGGCATTAGGAGTTGAAATTAATATTACTCCTCCAACTTTAAGAACACCAGCCATATATATATATGTCAGCATGCAGTGTGGGTATAGAATAATCCAAAGGAGTATCCTGTACATACATTGGTAGGATAACTCTCTAAGAGATCTCTAAATATATATGTATATAAATACATATAGAGCAAATATAAAAATAAAAATAATAGGCAGACACGTTATTTCATGGTGAATCGGGGGTATAGGCCTATTTCAAGCGAACCATTATCAGTTTCCGTCTTTATTTTACAAAGGATTTTACACAATTCGATTTTGATTTTCTGGTATCGATATCAAATAGGTTTTTTCGTCGTAAACTGAATTTTGAAGGCTCATAAGTCCTCTGAGTAAATGGTTTCATGACTGAGACTAAGAACTACAATTATACCTACTTAGAGCCAAACACGAAGCAAAAACTAAAATAAAAGGGCTGAAAAAAAATACAGACATATAGGTAGATAAACAGACACACACACAAACATCTTGCCTTATATATATATATATATATATATATATATATATATATATATTATCGATTTTCTGCACTATTGTAAGTGTGGTGATACGGAGCAAAAGCGTTGGACCGGATGTTTGCACCCTCACCACCAAAAAGCAAACGACCAAAACTCATCGGTGCGCAGCTGGCTTCGCGCAGATGTTCCGGTTGAAAAACTGAAAATTAATTAAATATTAAATTTTCCAGTTCGCGAACCTACGCGAATTTTATTTATCGGCCAATGGGAAGCCCAGAATCAAATACGGATGTAAATTCCCAAATGATCTGCTGCGATCCAAAAAGAAGATATAAAAAGCCGATACAGAAAGCACCCAGCCAGACAGACCGACCGACATAGACAGACGAGAGTAATTAGTATCAAGTCAAGTGGTTTACTATGCTCGTCGCCTTCACCTCCCTTTTCCTTCGTCCCTGTCTCAAAACTACTTACTGGCCTAAGGAGTAAATACATCAAAGACATTCCTTACTTACAACGCTCCCACATTCCTAAGCATTAATTCTCTTTTCAGCATTTTATTACCATGAACATTTTAACGTCCGTTTGACCTATACTTCAAGTATTACTTTAATTGTAAAAACCTTAATTGATATGTGTATATATAAAATGTTATTTTTCAACTCAATTTGCTTTTCTTGATTTATAATCTTTTATGACTTATAGTGGGCTATCTACAACAAGGCCAAATTCCGTTCATCTGCAGCAATATACAACTACCCTTCACTAGAACGGACTCCCCACTATAAACTGGAAAATAATGGATAACCCACTATATAAGAACTGCAACATTGAAACGTCTGAATATCGTTTCTTATGTCTTTGTCTATAAGTGTATCAAATTTGATTAAAATCGGACCACTCCTTCTATAACCCGATTTTTTCGATTATCGATTTTCGATATTTATCAGGGGTACCTCGACACAAAACCTAGCTAAGAACACTCGCAGACGCTTATAGTACAACTGTGTAAATTTTCAAGAAAATCGGTTCAGCCATTTCGGAGTCTATAGGTAACGGACACACATACACACACAGACGCACATATACACACGCACTGACAAAGATCCATTTATGAATAAGTTTAGATAAAATGATCAAATTATTACAGAAAAGCTTCCATTGAAATTATTTTGTATTTACAAGTTTCATTTTTTTATGTGTTTTAAAACATGATTTGGCGTTTTCGTATGAGAAAATCCCTTGCTATTTCATTACTTTTTATTCTCGTGCCCTCTTTCCCCCTCTCTCTCTCCCCATCTCACTCTCTCTCTCCCTTCGTTACCTGTGAATATTCTTTTAATATTATTGTTATTACGAGTGTCCCCCTGCCGTCAAAATTGACGTCTAATATTTGTGCGGATCGTATATATCGATAGAACGCTCTCGCTGTTGGCGTTGTTTACATATCGTAAAATAAATTACACGCTCTGAATTCGGTATTTCGCTGACGTTACGCCTATGGCCTGGTGGGTAAATATCCGACAGCTGTCAAATTAGTCGGGTTTCAGGCCCGGCTTGAGGCAAACCGGTTAACGTAGCCGCACTGAAAAGCTGCTAAACAGGCTTTTCTGCGGATGGTTTATATATACAGGGTGTTGCAGCAAAATCCGACACTTGACAAAAAAAAACAAAAAACAAAAAACAAAAAAAAAACGAAATAGGCAATAAAAACAAAAGTTGTATATGCAAAGACTCGACAGTTTTGTTTTTTTTCAGCAACAGTTAGTTACATAGTACGTTATTTTTCAATGTAATCGTCGTCGGCGGCGACGTCCATCTCAAGGCGGGCGCGAAATGTGTCACACGTTTTTTTTTGCTGCAACACCCTGTGTATATAAACACACAGACACACACCCAGGCACACACACACACACACACACACACACACACACACACACATTTTCTAACAGATTGATCGGAAGGGGTGGACCCTTTATTGGCCTCCACACTCGCCAGATTTGACTCCATTCGATTTTTTCATGAGGTCATGTGAAAACAATTGTGCATCCAACCAAACCTAGTTGATTAGAAGATTTGAAAGCTACAATAACTAATGAGATTTCAAGCATTACTGTAAATCAGCAAATACTTTCCCTGAACTGCAAAATCGTATTACCCTTTGTATTGCTAATAATGGAAGACATGTTAAAACTTAAATAAAATTTCAATAAAACCTTTAAAAAATAAATTTACTTCTTTCTAATCCTTTTTACAAATTATTTCTATCGCAAATATAAATCAAGTTATAATTTTTTTTTAAGTGCACACGAACATTATGGACATCCGGTATATTCTTCATTACTCGACGACATAATTATTGCACAACACATTTTGTTTTACGGCTTACCAACCCTTTGTGGATTATTACAAACAGAATAAAAATTTAAATTGCATTAATAATTTTCTTTGTTTATACATTTCAATTTTGCATTACACTTTTCTGGAAAACTTTTTTTTTTCTGATACAAATCAGATTTTTTTACCCATGAGTAAGGAAAAGCAAATGCATTCATAGATTCTCAGTTTTATTTGCATGTAATTCGAACTTGGCTCCGCAATTTTACGATTCAGATCAATTATTAATTACACCACCCGCACATCCACAATAGATAGATATATGCATACATATATACGTACATAGATAAATACATTCAAGTCTGAATTAACTGATGGGGCTGGAATTCGTTACCCAAAAGTCATCGATCTGGAACTTTGCTCACGAGAGTTTGCAATATTCTAACAGACGGACTTTCAAATTATTGCCCCTTTCTTAAGTCTGTACAGTTCTACCGACTTCTGATAAATATTTAGCCGAAGACTCAATCTGAAAAATAATTCCAATCATTAAAATGGTATTTTCTTCTGACTAATTTTATCAGACGTGAAAAGAATTGAACATTGGAATGAAAATATAATTGTCATTTGTAATTAGACACAAATGACAGAAACAAGACATGACTTGATGAAAATACAGCTTTTTCACTTGACACGATATTTAGGTTTTCCTCAGAACATACACATCACCTGTACATCTACTATAGATAGATAGATAGATATGAAGAAACTGAGATAGATAGATAGATAGATAGATAGATAGATAGATATGAAGTGACTGAGATAGATAGATAGATAGATAGATAGATAGATAGATAGATATGAAGAGACTGAGATAGATAGATAGATAGATAGATAGATAGATAGATAGATAGATAGATAGATATGAAGAGACTGAGATAGATAGATAGATAGATAGATAGATAGATAGATAGATAGATAGATAGATAGATATGAACAGACTAACTTGTTACCCTTGCAATGGTCATACATTTGGGACTTAACTCACGACACTTACAATGCTTTATCAGACGAACTTGCAAATTATAACCCCTATCTTATGCAGCAAAAGTCTGTACGGTTCTGTCGATTTATGATAAACATTTAGCTAAAGACTCAATCTGAAAAGTAATTCAGATCATTAAAATGGTATTTTCTTCTGATTAATTTTATCAGACGTGAAAAGAATTGAACATTGGAATGAAAATATAATTGTCATTTGTAATTAGGCACAAATGACACACAAAAAAAAGACATGACTTGATGAAAATATAGCTTTTTCACTTGACACGATATTTAAGTTTTCCTCAGAACATACACATCACCTGTACATCTACTATAGATAGATAGATAGATATGAAGAAACTGAGATAGATAGATAGATAGATATGAAGTGACTGAGATAGATAGATAGATAGATAGATAGATAGATAGATAGATAGATAGATAGATATGAAGAGACTGAGATAGATAGATAGATAGATAGATAGATAGATAGATAGATAGATAGATATGAAGAAACTGAGATAGATAGATAGATAGATAGATAGATAGATAGATAGATAGATAGAAGTGACTGAGATTGATAGATAGATAGATAGATAGATAGATAGATAGATAGATAGATATGAAGAGACTGAGATAGATAGATAGATAGATAGATAGATAGATAGATAGATAGATAGATATGAACAGACTAACTTGTTACCCTTGCAATGGTCATACATTTGGGACTTAACTCACGACACTTACAATGCTTTATCAGACGAACTTGCAAATTATAACCCCTATCTTATGCAGCAAAAGTCTGTACGGTTCTGTCGATTTATGATAAACATTTAGCTAAAGACTCAATCTGAAAAGTAATTTAGATCATTAAAATGGTATTTTCTTCTGATTAATTTTATCAGACGTGAAAAGAATTGAACATTGGAATGAAAATATAATTGTCATTTGTAATTAGGCACAAATGACACACAAAAAAAAGACATGACTTGATGAAAATATAGCTTTTTCACTTGACACGATATTTAAGTTTTCCTCAGAACATACACATCACCTGTACATCTACTATAGATAGATAGATAGATATGAAGAAACTGAGATAGATAGATAGATAGATATGAAGTGACTGAGATAGATAGATAGATAGATAGATAGATAGATAGATATGAAGAGACTGAGATAGATAGATAGATAGATAGATAGAAAGATAGATAGATAGATAGATAGATAGATACATAGATAGATATGAAGAAACTGAGATAGATAGATAGATAGATAGATAGATAGATAGATAGATAGATATGAAGTGACTGAGATTGATAGATAGATAGATAGATAGATAGATAGATAGATAGATAGATAGATAGACAGATAGATAGATAGATATGAAGTGACTGAGATTGATAGATAGATAGATAGATAGATAGATAGATAGATAGATAGATAGATAGATATGAACAGACTAACTTGTTACCCTTGCAATGGACATCCATTTGGGACTTAACTCACGACACTTACAATGCTTTATCAGACGAACTTGCAAATTATAACCCCTATCTTATGCAGCAAAAGTCTGTACGGTTCTGTCGATTTATGATAAACATTTAGCTAAAGACTCAATCTGAAAAGTAATTCAGATCATTAAAATGGTATTTTCTTCTGATTAATTTTATCAGACGTGAAAAGAATTGAACATTGGAATGAAAATATAATTGTCATTTGTAATTAGGCACAAATGACAGAAACAAGACATGACTTGATGAAAATATAGCTTTTACACTTGCCTTAATTTTTGTTTTCCTTAGAATAGGTTTTTTGAAAAGAATTGTCACTGTTTTAATTGATTTCTTATCAGTTGTTGCTTTCCGATCTAAATCCAATCAAATAGGGATTATTCTGATGAGATCAAGACCGCCTTCCATACCACGACGCTCTCTCATTTTTTCTTCTATCTATCTGTGGTTATCGGACAATTTCTCCGACCCCATCACCCCTTACGTCTGGCCACCAAACTCCCCAGACTCCAATACCCTTGGTTATTAAGTGTGCGCTGAAGTTGAACAACAGAACAAAAAAACTTTTTTTAACACGAAAGATGACCTAAAGACAAGTATTAGGTTGTACCAAAAGTTCGTAAACACTTGCAAAAAATTGAAATTTTACTCGCGAAAACAACAAAAATTATTGCTCAAAATAAAGACCATCATTTTCCAAGATTTTCTGCCATCGATCTGCAAGCTTTCGGATCTGGTCAAAGTACCATTCAGCCGGTTTCGAATCAAAGAATTCTTGACACGCTTCCTCAGCTTCATCAAACCAGTCGAATCGGCGGCCCTTCAGAAAGTGTTGCATTGAGCGGAAAAGGCCGTAATCTGATGGGGCACAGTCAGGACTGTAGGCTGGATGTGGCAGAACCTCAACGCCGTCCAGCTCTTCAAACTTGTATTTGGTCTTCCTGGCGGTTTGTGGCTTGGCATTGTCCTGTTGCATCAAATCGCGCTTTCTGTTGATCAGAGCCGGGTACTTTTGCTTCAACTTTTCGTAGACCCACTCAAGTTGCTGACAGTAAAGTTCGGCACTGATGGCACGACCATTCGGAACCAACTGAAAATGCACGATTTCTTCAAAGTTCCACCAAACGCACAACATGACTTTCTTGCCGAATCGATCTTGTTTTGGAACCGACAGTGTCTCTTGCCCTTTCTGAACCCATCACTTGTCTCGATTGTACTGGGCCAGATAGACTCATTTCTAGTCGGATGTCATAATGGGCTTCTAAAAACGCAACTGAGCAACTGACGGCAAATCTCAACTCGTCTGCTTGCTTGTGCTTTTTGTCAACTAAATCAAGTTCCTTCAAATGTCGGTGAATTGTCGATTTGCCAACTCGAAGCTCATCAGCCAATTCTCGAGTGCCCGATGAAGGCGCAATGTCCAACCCGGTTTGCAAGTCTCCATCATCCAACTTTAACGGCCGTCTTGAACAAGGCTTATCTTCAAGACTCATGTCGCCAGAATCGAAACGCTAGTACCACTTTGAGATCGCTGCATATGCAATTGTTCCTTCACCTTCGGCAGCACAAATTTCTTCTGCAGCTTTTCTGGTTGAAAGACCTCTTTCCAGCAGTAACGAATCAAAATGCGCAGCTCAATTTCATCAGTTGCTATCTGGAAGAGAAAGATGAAGTTCACTATAACAATATAAACGCAAAATTGCATAAAAATTCAATTTTTCGCAAGTTTTTTTTTTTTTAATCATATCACCCCAAGCAAGTAGATAACGCCACTGATGCGCAGGGGGTTACGTAAAAGTAAAAAGATTGGAAAAGAGAAAGCCGGAAACCACATCCTAAATAGGGAACAAGGGATGAGCCACTTCACCTGTTCAGTAGATGTGGGTGGAGTGTGAACCGGGCGATAGTTTGTTTACGAACTTTTGAGAAAACCTAAAATTATAGCAGCATTCAACAACTCAAACAAGGAAACCGTCCAGAAGACACGCAGGAAGTTCTGAAGTTGTCGTAAAGTCGCGGTTGAAGCTAAGTGAAATTTTATTGAATAAAATTACTTTTTTGTATTACAAGATATTTTTGTGTAATTCTAGATATTTACTTTTAAAAAGTGCTCAATACGAAAGTATTTATTGAAATCGGATGTCAGTGATATTTTCATTTCTGCGTCATTTAGACAACAATTTATCTGTCGCACCAGAAATATACATATATATCCGAAGACTGATTTGTTTCGCTGTGTCACAGCTCATCAGTACGGTTAGACTCCGATTGCTTTTAACCTAGGATTGAAACCCAACCGAATTGACGTCAGTCGGCGATACTACCTCTGGGCTATGGGCACTCGGTAGAAAAAGGCAGACATTTTAGTGTGTATATTATGATTATACACAGCCAATAGCCAGATTGCTCTAATTCATTACTGAATGAGCGATGCGTAGATGCTAGAGTAGCTACTGTTTTTCAAAGTCTGCCATTCTTCCAGAGTGCTCAATCAGGGTGTGAGAGCGTAAATAGTCATCCGCAGACAGATCTGTTTCGCTGCATCACAGCTCATCAGTCCGGTTAGACATCTGATTGCTTTTAGCCAGGATTGAAACCAAAATAATATTTATTATTATAATTATCATTAAAGTATACTGCAAATTTACATCTCTCAATTTGCAGTTCCTATAAAACTATAAATCCATGCTCTACTTTTGTATTGAGCACTTTTTAAAAGTAAATATCTAGCTGTGAAATATTTTCAATAATATTATATCATAATAATAATCAAAAATATATTTATTACATTTTATAAGATATTGTTCTACTTTTATTATCAACATTAGCATATATATATATATATATATATATATATATATATATATATATATATATATATGTCCTAGAAAAAACTAGAACTTGCAACTCACTTAACGACATCTGCCCTTTATGTCTAAGTGAAAAACTACACATTCTTCAGTACCCTAACAGCAACGAATTAGCTGTAATATGCAAACATCGCAAATATTTCTCCCTAAAATTTAAGTAAGCAAATAAACACCCCAACCAGACCCCCCAAAAAAAACACAAAAAAATACACACAACCAACCCCATAAATAAACAGAAAAAGAAAACAAACCCTATACAATACCAACAAAAACTAATGCAGTTGCAGCAGAATAGTAGATAAATAAATAAAAGTACATTTTATATTTATAAAATAAGTTTTATAAAGGATAGGTTTTATAAAAGAAATATATTTCTTAATTATTATAAAATATTATATTTTATAATATTATAAAATAGTTTAAATATTATAGAATATTATAAAATACGTTTTTATGAAAGATATATTTTATAAAAAATATATTTTATAAAAAACAAAAAATAAAAAAAAACATATATATAGTCATCTGCAGACAGATCTGTTTTGCTGTATCACAGCTCATCAGTCGGTTAGATACCCGATTGCTTTTTACTCAGGATTCAAACCCGACCAAATTGGCGTCTGTCGGTGATTCTACCTCTGAAGAGAATATATATATATATATATATATATATATATATAGCTAAACGGTAGATTATAATTGCCACTGGTCTTAATCGTTTGAGAACTCATTTTAAAATAGATATTTTAAAAAATAATAATGTCAAACAAATAAAGATTCAAATATGTTAGCTCATGTTAGTTTCGTGGGTTTCCGTTAAATTCCGGAATGTTATATATATATATATATTGTCATCCGCAGACAGATCTATTTCGCCGTATCACAGCTCATCAGTACGTTTAGACTCCGATTGCTTTTTTACCCAGGATTGAAACCCGAACGAAATGGCGTCATATTAAAAACAGAAATAGATTTGTTCCAACGAGAGAAATTGAAAATTGATATAGAATAAAATGTGTGAAAGGCCATGAACGTTTATTTTTTAAGTGTAGTTTTATTGTTGTTATTATACATGTTATGATACATTAAGTGTCCATGTTACGCTACAGGTGTTTCGAGTCTAAAGTTGACTCTCTTCAGGCGAATAAACTTGTGACTTTACATATCGAGATCCGTTTGCTTTTCTGATGGCCAAGGTATCTCTTATAAACAGATAAATCAAGTGCTACCCACCAGGTTGAAGCGATTGTAGGGTTGGCGGATTTTCACATTAGCAATGTTAAATTTCTTCAGGCTAAGGTATCGTGTATATATAGATAAATAGATAAATCAAGTGGTGACCACCAGGTTGAAAAGATTGTGGGGTTGGAGTTTTTCACATTAGCACGTTAAGTTTCTTCTGACGGTGCCTTCCTTTTCGATGAATTTTTCACTGACTTGCAAAATTGGTTTAAAATTGTTTTCTGTCGGCCATCTGGTTGTTTTTATTGCTAAATTTGTAATGCGGTTCTATGACGTTACACCGCGTGTGAGCTCGAAATGATAACAGAACCATATATTAAAATGCAATGTAATCTGTTATGACCAGATTTAAACGTGATTTTATTAAGTGTGGGTTGTTTTGATTTAATGTAGATGACCTCCAAAATCTGAAGGTTCTTTTTACTGTGTGTATGAGTGAGTATTACTGTATTGTTCACTAAAATCTGTCTGATATTACCTACATGTTTGTTTTTCTAAGAAATGTTGTTTAATTGTACTCTGATCAGAAATGTAAAGAAAAAAAAAAAGATCTCACGCAGTGTGACGTCATAGAACCGCATTACAAATTTACGAATTGCGTTTGCTATTTTTGGTGACTGTTATCGTTGCTTAGCAAAGGTTTATAAGATAAAATCGTCTTTGATGGTGGATGATTTATGTTAACGTCCTTGTAACCTTTCTGAAGATGGGTCATGTGAGCCGAAAGCTTAGAATCAAATTAATAAAAGATTATCCAAATGTTGGAGAATTTTTGTCTTTATTTTCATCTGAAATTAAAACCAAAATACGATGTTTAGAACGGCTCATGATTAAAGATAACATACATTCATTGTCTCTTATATTTAACAATATATGCCTAGAATATATATATATATATATATATATATATGAGATAATTATACTAATTAGGTAAGCACTATGATTCACATATCTATCCACTCCCTGTCTGACATTCTTTCTTTCTGTACTCCACCACTTTCTTTTATATCTGTACCCACTGATTCAATTTATGTATCTACCTTTGTATGTATCTCGGTCTGTTCATATCTATCTATCTATCTATCTATCTATCTATCTATCTATCTATCTATCTGTCTGTCGGTCTCGGTCCGTTCATATCTATCTATCTATCTATCTATCTATCTATCTATCTATCTATCTATCTGTCTCGGTCCATTCATATCTATCTATCTATCTATCTATCTATCTATCTATCTATCTATCTATCTATCTATCTATCTATCTGTCTCGGTCCGTTCATATCTATCTATCTATCTATCTATCTATCTATCTATCTATCTATCTATCTATCTGTCTCGGTCCGTTCATATCTATCTATCTATCTATCTATCTATCTATCTATCTATCTATCTATCTGTCTGTCTGTCTCAGTCCATTCATATCTATCTATCTATCTATCTATCTATCTATCTATCTATCTATCTATCTGTCTGTCTCAGTCCGTTCATATCTATCTATCTATCTATCTATCTATCTATCTATCTATCTATCTATCTATCTATCTATCTGTCTCGGTCCGTTCATATCTATCTATCTATCTATCTATCTATCTATCTATCTATCTATCTATCTATCTATCTGTCTCGGTCCGTTCATATCTATCTATCTATCTATCTATCTATCTATCTATCTATCTATCTCTGTTCATATCTATCTATCTATCTATCTATCTATCTATCTATCTATCTATCTATCTATCTATCTCTGTTCATATCTATCTATCTATCTATCTATCTATCTATCTATCTATCTATCTATCTGTCTGTCCGTTCATATCTATCTATCTATCTATCTATCTATCTATCTATCTATCTATCTATCTATCTGTCTCGGTCCGTTCATATCTATCTATCTATCTATCTATCTATCTATCTATCTATCTATCTATCTATCTATCTATCTATCTATCTGTCTGTCTGTCTCGGTCAGTTATCTATCTATCTATCTATCTATCTATCTATCTATCTATCTATCTATCTGTCTGTCTCGGTCCGTTCATATCTATCTATCTATCTATCTATCTATCTATCTATCTATCTATCTATCTATCTATCTATCTGTCTCGGTCCGTTCATATCTATCTATCTATCTATCTATCTATCTATCTATCTATCTATCTATCTATCTATCTATCTATCTATCTCGGTCCGTTCATATCTATCTATCTATCTATCTATCTATCTATCTATCTATCTATCTATCTATCTATCTATCTATCTATCTATCTATCTCGGTCCGTTCATATCTATCTATCTATCTATCTATCTATCTATCTATCTATCTATCTATCTATCTATCTATCTATCTATCTGTCTCGGTCAGTGTATCTATCTATCTATCTATCTATCTATCTATCTATCTATCTATCTATCTCTGTTCATATCTATCTATCTATCTATCTATCTATCTATCTATCTATCTATCTATCTATCAAACAGTCATCCATAACTACTTGAGTAATTTACAACCTCACATAAATCACACACAATTATAATCCAGTTCCTTGCATTACGTTTAGTTTTTTAAAGTTTCTTTTTGTTTTTTGTTTTCAATGGCGTAGTTAAAAGAATCCCGTAAACAAATGTCAATGTAAGAATGACGAAATATTGATTTAAAATGTGTAAATTTGCCAGACGTCATTTGATTTCCAATCACGTGCAAAGATTTCAATTAATAAATATTTTCCGTCACAATAATAAGCAAAATGAAGGTTTGATCGTGACATAGACTTCGTATCAACTTTTTTACCCCAAATTACTTCATTTTAAATAAGTCTTATATATTTTTCAAACTCACTCACCGAGTGTTTCCTAATAAATCAAGGGATTAATATCACCGCAGCAACTCGATCAACCAATGAGCATATTTATTTACACCTCCATGAAAACAAAACTTACGTCTTCTTTACAGGCGAGCAAACAACCCCTTAAAAAATATATTTATTTTATTTATGTTAACTCTACAAGCATCCCTGCAGAGGACGAACACATAGACATACTTCAGTGATTATCAATGTCATGTCTTTAGTAACAAGTCGGTTTTTACGGCATTTAGTAATATGGTCGGAACTTAGTTTCTGTATGCAATTACAAATCACTGTTTGTGACTTTACTACTGAGGCATTTTTGTAAGTCAAAATTCAGCTAGTATTTGGTAAAAAAAAAATAATCTTTTCACAAAATGATTCACAAGTGAATAAACTCCATATTTTTTTCTCCAGCTGGAAAAGAGTATAATCAAATAGATAATTTTATTATCTGATAATCTCTAGTTTCATAATTGCTAGACTTATTGCATGAGAATAAGTTATGTCTTGTAGTATAATAGTTTCAAAATTTATGTTTACACAAACCTTTTTGATTGACGTCACTGGTTAACAACAGTTTGATGAACTTATAAGTTCATAAGACTATAAATCTCAAAGACACTTTTTATCAAGCTCATCCCTTGTTCCCTGATTAGGATGTGGTTTCCGGCTTTCTCTTCTCCATTCTTTTCACTCTTTTATTTATTTATTTTTTTCCTCAATTGGAGTAGATAGACTAAACTATCGCCCGGTTCACACTCCACCCACGTCTATTGAACAGGTGAAGAGGCTCATCCCTTGTTCCCTGATTAGGATGTGGTTTCCGGCTTTCTCTTCTCCATTCTTTTCACTCTTTTATTTATTTATTTTTTTCCTCAATTGGAGTAGATAGACTAAACTATCGCCCGGTTCACACTCCACCCACGTCTATTAAACAGGTGAAGAGGCTCATCCCTTGTTCCCTGATTAGGATGTGGTTTCCGGCTTTCTCTTCTCCATTCTTTTCACTCTTTTATTTATTTATTTTTTTCCTCAATTGGAGTAGATAGACTAAACTATCGCCCGGTTCACACTCCACCCACGTCTATTAAACAGGTGAAGAGGCTCATCCCTTGTTCCCTGCTTAGGATGTGGTTTCCGGCTTTCTCTTCTCCATTCTTTTCACTCTTTCATTTATTAATTTTTTTCCTCAATTGGAGTAGATAGACTAAACTATCGCCCGGTTCACACTCCACCCACGTCTATTGAACAGGTGAAGAGGCTCATCCCTTGTTCCCTGCTTAGGATGTGGTTTCCGGCTTTCTCTTTTCCAATCTTTTCACTCTTTTATTTATTTTTTTTTTCCTCAATTGGAGTAGTTAGACTAAACTATCGCCCGGTTCACACTCCACCCACGTCTATTAAACTGGTGAAGAGGCTCATCCCTTGTTCCCTGTTTAGGATGTGGTTTCCGGCTTTCTCTTTTCCAATCTTTTCACTCTTACGTAGCCCCCTGCGCTTCAGTGGCATTACCGCCTTGCTCGGTGTGATATGATTAAATAAAAAAACAAAACAAAAAAAAACCAACAAAAAAAAAACCCAAGAAACTACACCTTTGTGCAAATTAATTAAACAAGTTTTAGTTTTCTTTCTTTCACGAAACGGTCAGTTTTAGACCCACTGGAGTTGTAGGGTGTAATCGCTTTCTATTTTTTCCTCAGATTTGGTCATTTGCATCTGTGTGAAGTAATATGAATATATTTCCAGGGTGTTGGATTCCATTTGTTCGGTCTTGAAATATACTACGTCATCTGTGATTGCATAAGATTTTTATAATTCCCAGACACCTCGACTGTCGATTAAGAAAGCGTACACAAATTTTAACGCTGCACGAGCACACTGGCAAGCCTTACAGACAGATCGCGGATTTTATTGGTATCAGCTTTTCAGTCAGTCATGTCATCAAGGAGAAGTAAGAAATTGGATCCATCAGTCCAAAACGTAAAAGAAAACAGGAACAAAAATCCTAACTGGAAAAAATCGGATGATTAACCGTACTGATGAGCTGCGATACAGCGAAACAGGACTGTTTGCAAATGACTATTTACGTTCACGCCCGTCTATTGAGAACTCTGGGGGAAATGGTAAGCTTTAAAAACAGTAGCTACTCACCACTATTTACGCATCGTTCTGCAAGAATGGATTGAACAATTTCGGCTACTGGTGTGTGTTTACATCGTGTATATAACCTGCTAAAATATGCCTTCCTTCACCGGACGTCGATAGCTTAGAGATAGAATCTCTGACTGATGTCAAATCGATTAGGTTTCAGTCGTAGCAGGAAGCAATCAGATGTCTAACTGTTCAGATGAGTTGTGATACAGCAAAACAGTACTGTTTGAGGATGAATTTATATATATATATATATATATATATATATATATATATATATATATTTAATCATTTCACCCCGAGCAAGGCAGAAATGCCACTGATGTGCGGGGGGCTACATAATTGTAAAAAGATTAATTAGAAAAGAGTGGGGAGTGCAAAATAAGTTAGAAAGGTGCAATAGAAAGCTGAGAATACAGGTGCGATGACAGATACATAGGTGGTGAGAAAGGGAAGGATATACGGGGGTGGGGAGAGAGCTAAAGTCCAGTGGTTAGCAGATGAGTATTGACTTTGCATTTAAATTTCTGGAGGTTGTAGCCGTCAGGAAAGCAAGAATATGGGAGCGAGTTCCACAGGCGGGAAGTGCGAGAGAAGAAGCTGAAGGAGTAGAATTGTCGTCTGCATTTGGCTAGCCTGACTGTGAATGGGTGGGACCCAGTTGCCAATCTGGTTGCACGAGTAAGATTTAAAATTTATAATTTTTATGTTATAGGACATAATGAGGATTAAAAAGAAAACAACCGGTTTCGCTCCCGCTTATCAAAGTCTTTTTTTATTTTTATGAGAACTTAACGTACAATGTAGGAGTTGTGAAAAATGAAATGGTCCTTCATGGGAAGGGGGAATGAACTGCTAAAGACTGATCACAGCAAGACCCAGCAAACACTCTCGCTGTTTACACAGCGAAGGTCTGCAAGACCTGATGTAAACAGGCTCCAGCACATTCAAATGAAAACGTGAATGTGAATTGAACAACACGGAAAACCAATTCGCATCAAACTCCATGGCACACTTTGTATTTTTTAGAAGATGTTCACAAATTGAGTAACAGTACATGCCGTGGACAAGTTCATTTTCTTGCCAGATATGGTTCCTGATTTTCTGTGGAAGGTGCTGTTTGATTCTACTGTTAAGCTGTTGGGTGATTCTGCCGATGTAACTGGCAACGCAGCCACAATTATATATTATTATTATTATTATATTACAGAATTTTCTTGTGTACTAATGGCGATCCCGCATTGCGTAGGGTGAAATAATTAAATATAAAAAAAAAGGATATGTTACTGATATTTCCATAAAAATTTTACTTTTACGTGGTACAATTGAAAACCTACACATCGAATCGTTTTGAATTCAGAATTTTCTTTCTCGTAGACGGGTTGACAACCATAGATAGAAATCCCAGTTTGAAAGGTCATTTGTGCAAAAGCGAACGCAGTGACCTCGGCAGGAATTTAAATTCAGCCTTTGCATAATTATATTTGTTAATAATAGAAAAATTATGTTATTGGCAAAACGTATTAATGAATAAATGTTGAATATTAAAGTTAGCAAAATTTTAAATTAATTTAATTAGTATATTATTGAAGGTGAAATGTGGGGGCCCTCGATCCTGCAAAGGAAAATTGATTCAGTATTATCTGAAACACGCAAATCAATTTGATGCTATGTCACTTCCGTTTTCAAAGATATATTAGCGGGTTTCGTAAATTTGCATACAGATGAAAGACACGTCCCAATTTGATGTGAAAAGTGAAAAAAAAATAATTGTCATTTTTTTGTATTATTTTAATTTTCTGATTAATTAACAGAGAAGATGGTAAACACATTGATCGAATGTTTAAATAGGAAAATATTTTACAAGCACACACTCTTTCTCTCCCACCCTCTTTTTAACATATGCCCTATCCATCAATATTTTCTTAGTCTGACACAAGGCCACATGTTTGTTACAACAAATTCCGAAAATCCAACTGTTCACCGAACTGGTCAGAGATAGACAGGTACAGACAGGTACCATGAAAAATGGTGCAGGGATCTCCTCCGCAGAACATTCATTTTCTGCAGAATTCGTTATTGAATTCTTCGTAATTGAAAATGAATATTATTTACTCCCAATGTCGGTCTTTTCCTTGTCTCCATTACAGAAAAAAACAAAATCACTTCTATGCATGTTTTTCAACCAGTGGTAGTTCCTTGGGAGATATATCTATTCAGATTACTTTGCTGGTATGTTTTTTACGGCTTATCAACCTGTTGCAGTTTATTTAAAGCCGAAACATATTTTGGATTGTAAAGAATATTTTTTGCGAAGGAATATTGTATTAAAATTTTGTAGAGACAATAGTGGGTTATCCAGATGCAAGTCCTACTATTTAACCCACAGCAGAGGGGGGAGTTTTTCAGATAATTCCCAACGGTATTTAAGTGTACATGAATGCAACAAACACAACAGAAAACATATACATAGTGTTAAATTTTAATAGTTTTAAGTGCCAAAATTACTGGTTTTTTAAGTTCACTGGTGTAAGTCAGCAGATATACAAAGATAGAAGGGGGCGTAAAACAAGAATGCGTCTTTTCACCGGATCAGTCCAACTTGTACAGTGAGAATATTCTGAGAACCCTAGAAGCTATGCCAGGATTTGTCATCAGAGGCCACAATTTGAACAACATAAGGGACGCAGATGATACAGTGCGGATAGCAGACACGGAAAGGAAACTACAAGACCTCCTACAGAAGGTAGCTGAAGAGAGTGACAAAGAATGACTACAAATAAACTGCAAGAAAACCGAATGCATGGTCATCAGTAAAAAGAGCAACCCAAAATGCCAAATACAGGTGGGGGACACTAAAATCAACCAGGTACAAAAATTTAAATACATGGGAAATGTTCTAACAGAAGACGTAAAGTGCGACACAGAGTAAAGTATTAAGAGATCGGAAAATTTCCCTAGGAACAAAAAAGAGAGTACTGAATTGCTATGTGATGTCAGTTCTTCAATACGGTTGGTGTGCCCGGTAGTCAGATACGGCCATAAATGGATGTGTTGGCGAAAGACGTAAAAAGACGTTCGCAGTTTCTTGCTCGAAGGTAAAAAGAAACGAGAAAGCATGCAAATAATTCGAAAAGTTAAAAATGAATCTGAAAAAAATAAAATAATGAAAAACGTCAAAAAAGAATTATATGAGAAAACTAAAAAGTTACGTTTGGTAATAAACATTCATAAGGATGCGTAAAACATTCTAAGGACCTTAGATATTATGCCAGGATTCGTCAGCAACCTAGACATATTTAGAAAAGACTTAAGAGTCATCAAGAATTTCTATTGGCAGTAAACTGCCAGCATACGGACAGTTAACGAATTGAGTAGATATACAAAGATAGAAAGGAGTGTAAGACAAGGATGCGTCCTTTCACCGGATCTATTCAACTTGTACAGCGAGACTATTCTTAGAACCCTAGAAGTTATGCCAGGATTTGTCATCAGAGGCCACAATTTGAACAACATAAGGGACGCAGATGATACAGTGCGGATAGCAGACACGGAAAGGAAACTGCAAGACCTCCTACAGAAGGTAGCTGAAGAGAGTGACAGTAATGGACTACAAATAAACTGCAAGAAAACCGAATGCATGGTCATCAGTAAAAAGAGCAACCCAAAATGCCAAATACAGGTCAAGCAAGTACAAAAATGTAAATACCTGGGAAGTGTTCTAACAGAAGACGGAAAGTGCAACACCGAGATCCGAAGGCGAATTGGCATGGCGAAAGACGCGTTTCAGAAGCTGAGTAAAGTATTAAGACACAGGAAAAGTTCAGTAGAAACAAAGAAGAGAGTGCTAGATTGCTATGTGATGTCAGTTCTTCATTACGGAAGTGAATGCTGGATAATATCAACAAAGATGAAAGAAAAACTTGAAACAGCTGAAATGTGGTTCTACAGAAGGATGCTGCGGATATCGTCGACTGAAGATGTGAGCAATTATAAGGTTTTGGGAAGGATGGAAACAAAAAGGAAATTAATATTGAGCATCAGGGAGAGATAACTAAAGTTCCTGGGACATGCAATGAGGAAGGAGGGCTTGGAGAATCTGACACTAACAGAAGACGGAAAGTGCGGCACAGAGATTCGAAGGCAAATTGATATATCGAAGGACGCATTCCAGAAGCTGAGTAAAGTATTAAGTATACTAACAGACTAGATAGAGGGGAAAAGAGACCGGGGAAAGCAGCGAATAACATATTTGAAGGGCCTGAGCAGGCGGGTGACAGAACGGGGGTTGCGTGGTGTAACAGGAGAAAGCATGCTAAGAGCCACCAGGGATAGGGAGACGTAGAAGGCCATGATCACCTACGACCTGAAAGGACATGGCACATAGAAGAATATATAAGCCAACTGTTTATAAGAAATTATAATGTGGATATAAAATGAGGGATCAATTCTATATTAAAATCAATATATAAAATGATCCCCCAATACGTGGCCATACTAGTTTCTGTACATTTATAATCTAGATTTATGGTCTTGAGCTAATGGATGACAGAATAAGGGTTGTGTGGTGTAATAGAAGAAAGCGTGCTAAAAGCCACCAGGGGTAGGGAGACGTGGAAGGCCATGATCGCCTATGTCCTGAAAGGACAAGGTAAGAAGAAGAAGAAGAAGAAGAAGAAGAAGAAGAAGAAGGTGGAAAGGCATTTAAGGCAAGCTCATATTTTTGTCTGAAAGTACTCGATATCAAGGTAAGGATAGCCTGTTAACTGAATTTATGTGGAGAATCTTGTTATTTAGATGAACAGTGTTTTTCCAGTCAAGCCGAAACCAAAGTTTCGTGAGGGCAATATGGAAATGTCCTCAATTTTCAGTTTTTCTCTGAAAAACCAAATAACCCTGAAGATTGAAGAATTGCATTGTTGCTCTCACAAAACCTTGAATAACACTGTTCAGCTAAATGACAAGTTTCTCTACCTGATTTTTCTCTCTCTTTACACACACACACACACACACACACACACAGAAAGAGAGAGAGGGAGAGAGAGAGAGAGAGAAAAATATATATGCATATATATATATATCCGAGTGAATAAAGAACGAAGAAAAAAATCTTTTACAACGTCCAAAACATTAATTTAAAACAGTGCTTGATATATAATATATAGAGCTGTGACTATTTATTATAAATTATATTTTAGAACATGTACAGAATTTTTTATATATTTTTTATATATTATGTACAGAATTTTATATATATATATATATATATATATATATATAAAATATATAAAAATATATAAAAATTCTGTACATGTTCGAGAATATAATTTATAATAAATACATACATATATATAAATATTTATATATATATATATATATATATATATATATATATATATATATATATGGAGAGAGAGACCTAGTCGCTGTCTAATTTAATTAAAATTACCATGGCCTGGTAGAAAGTGTCAATTCATAACTGACAAAGTTTCGGCATGTGTTTTGTTTTGTTACTTTTCAGTTAAGTTGCGTTTTGCGTTTCAAACTCGAACTGTGTTTCCTGTTTTTACTATAGATATGTTGTGCTATTTTCACAAAAGTTATGTTGTTTATATAAAAATACTGTTGTGAAGCAGTATATATCGGACGAACCAATGTTAGGTTTGAAACGCTCGTAGTGTAGCACATCACTGCAAATGTACGTTCGGGTTGTCCTAGACGGCCTATAAGAACAACTCAGGCTGTTCAAGAATCGGTGATAGGACAACATTTGCTGGAGAATCAAGACTGGGCATCTGGCTATGAGGACACTTGGTTTTCTGTCTTACACAGTGCTTGCTAGGCCCTTCATTTACGTGTTTTTCAGGCTGTTTATTTGAAGTTCCAACAGCCTACCCTGTGCTGACTGAAAGAGCATTTCATTCGCTCCTGACGATTATTGGAAAGATTGTGAGTTATTTTTTTTATTTTTTTTATGACTCTTTTGATTCAGTGTTCAAACCCCACTTACATTTTAATTATTTTTGCTTGTTTAAACTTTGAAACGTGTTCCAACTTTCCCTTCTGTAAATAAATGTCGTGTCCTGTATATCATTAAGTCTACGGCTATATCGTGTTGAACACACCGATTTCCGTCCGATCACCTAAGTTAAGCATCATCGAGGCAGTTCAGTACTTAAATGGGTGACCATTTGGGAATACTAGGTGCTGTAAACGAAAGGACCAAGAATGGTCCACCGGTCCTCCAGTTTTGGGGGCGGGGCTAAAAACCCTGCCCCGTAAAAAAAAACAGTTTGTTACAGAAACTGCAACAAAAGTTGCTGCCCTATGCACCATCTGGGTGTAATGGATAAATGATGATGATATCATTAATATTAACGCTAAGGAGCACCTTTGATAATGTGTTGGTTGAAAAGATCATAATGTCTACATGATGGCGTCTACTTTGTTTAAATCTATTTTTTATTTCTGTGGGTACAAGTCCCTGTTTGTATATATATATATATATTCTTTAACCCGGATTCAATTCCTTCTTCTATTTGTCAAAATAAATTTTCGCACAGGCTCGCGAATTTGAAAACAAGGAAGAAAAGAGAGTTATTTTTATTTCAAATTAATCACACGGGATGTATGAATATAAAGATGGATCCTCCCTAAGCAGAACTGGGTAGATTTTTTTATTGTTTTCCTCGTTGAAGAATGCTGGAAAAGGAAAAGTTCCAAATGCATCATTAACATCCTGAAGCATTTTCCATATTTGCTGGAAGCCACAGTTCCCGAACAAATAACAGATACTCAGTACAGGTCTTCCTGTAATTTATAAATCGGTTGTGTTTGTTTTTTGTCATGGGGAAACGCACCTATTTCTCAGATAATGGACTCTCCCTTCTATAATAATAAGAGTTAACAGGAAGTTCTTGAGATGTTCTTGGGAAGTTAATAGGAGTTCTTTAGAGCAGTGATACTCAAAGTGTGGTACGCATACCGTCGCCGGTACGCGAGCCATCGTCTGCCGGTACGCGGAGATTTTCCAGAAAAGAAACACAAGTAAAACTCTATGCCACTAGAGACTGCCAGGATATGTGACTCGTTTTCGTTTATTTTTTTTTTATATTTTAATTTTAATTTTATATTATTATGGCTACATTGTTCATTTACTCACTCATGATAAAAGTTTTTGCTAGCCAACTAACGAATGCGATATAATGAACAGCAAAACAATGAACTGAATACGCATCAGACTTTGTTCCATTCATATATCCACAAATCAAAACAAATTGTTGTAGGTGAAAATATTTTTAAAATATTTTTTCTGGATTTTTAAAAGTATATACCCTCGAAACCAGTGGCCATATCTAATATAGCACAAATATGGTGCCGGTCAATGGCACACGGGGAAGACTTGTTACGTTAATAATGACTGCCCTTATAATGAACAAGATATCATGTCCTCATGTTTATTACAGATAGTCTCAAAATATCCCTGAAATAGAACATATCTAAAAAAGAAACAAAAAAAAATTCCGGGGTTCAGTCCCTCCCCTCTTACTCAGCTGGATCGGCTTGCTTTGCTTGCCGGTCCCTGGCACATTGAAAAAAAAATCTACCGGTCCGCCACATCAGATAGTTTGAGAAGCACTGAATGAGCGATATATATATATATATATATATATATATATATTTTTTTAAGGGGCTGGAAATTAGGTTCTTTTGTACATATCTTGGGTATATATATAGGTTATTGTATATATATATATATATATATATGCAATAACCTATTTATATATATATATATATATGTATATATATATATGTATATATGCATACAATAACCTATATTTATATATATATATATATATATATGTATATATATATACAATAACCTATATATATATATACCCAAGATATGTACAAAAGAACCTATTTTCCAGCCCCTTAAAAAAACTTTAAATTTTATCAATTGCAATCTTTTATTGATAGCTTATACTCCAATATAACTGTAAAATTATTTTACCAAAATAAATGATCCACACAATACTTAATTTATTTTTTTAATCTATAATATACCTCAGTATACCATAATTATTAAAATCCTGATTCTAAACTATAAAAAAAACAAGTTCAGCCTACTATAAAAATTGCTGTCTGCCCATTTAAATAATCTGTTCCAACAATGTATTTTACCCAGACAAAAAAAAATTCTATGTTAATTTTTAAAAAAATACAATGTTTCATTTATAACTTATGCTCTAATATAACTTAAAAATTAAAAATTATTTTACTAAATAAAAGACCCACACAATAGTTAATTAGTTTTCTTAACTACAACATACTATGTACCTCACCCAGACAAAATAATTTTCTTTGAAATTTAGTTAACTACAATGTTTCTTTTATAACTTATACTCTAACATAAATAAAACAAATGAAAATTAATTTAATAAAATAAATGACCCACTGTTATGGTGAAACACACCTATTTCTCAAATAATAAACTCTCCCTCCTATATTAATATGAGTTCACAGGAAGTTCTTGAAAAGTTAACGGAAAGTTCATGGGAGTTCTTTAGACTTCTACTGGAGTTCAGCAGAATTACTAGGCAGTTGATATTAGTCATCAGTTAGCCGAATACTAAGGAGTCAGCTTTCAGTAGAAGATTACCAAGTTCCTAACATTTTGGGTACGTTAAGTCGATTAGCAACCGACATAGCACGATTCTAACCCTCAGTGCGAAATCTACTCCACAACATCTTCTTTTATGTACCCTGTCCCTTCAGGACGTAGGCGATCATGGTTTTCCACGTCTCCCTATCCCTGGTGGCTCTTAGCACGATTTCTCCTGTAACGTCTCTCAGCCACCGTTCTGTCATCCACCTGCTCAGGCTCTTCAAATATGTTATCCCTGTCTCTTTTTCCCTCTATCTGGCGCGTTAGTATCAGGTTCTCCAAGCCCTCCATCCTCATTTCATGTCCTAGGAACTTCAGTTGTCTCTTCCTAATGCTCAATATTAATTTCCTTTTCGTTTCCAAAACAAAATTCATCCTTAACAATGGGTCAATGTATAGCCAAAACCTTAGGACAATTTTAGCCTTCAGTGCTAGAACTACTCTAGAACAGTTTTTGATTTTTTTCCATTATTTCTGATGATGGATTTGTCGATGCATTGTCGCTGTTTCTGCTTTTCTGGTGAATTAATTGGTGAATTAGCAAGGAACGGATGTGATGTAATTGTAGATATCGCATTTTTGTGTTGATTTAAGACATACTTCGTTAAATGGGGTCATTTTGTTGCTAATAAGGATGTTGAAAGTGTTTGTGGGGCTGTGATGTACCTTAATGTGAAGAGGAAGACAGTGCCGAGGAAGAAGGGTGCGCTACTGTAGCTTAGTGTGATTTTTTTAATTTTAGAGATTCTTTAAGTCATTCTAATTTCTTATTTTTATCAAAACTAGGTTCATATTTAAGCATTATCTCATCTTTTTGGCGTAGCTGG
This sequence comes from Ascarosepion bandense, assembly GCA_037127315.1. Classification (NCBI taxonomy): domain Eukaryota; kingdom Metazoa; phylum Mollusca; class Cephalopoda; order Sepiida; family Sepiidae; genus Ascarosepion; species Ascarosepion bandense. The sequence continues at coordinate 1,304,266 of JBBBDQ010002003.1, read as the reverse complement.
TCGGATCAGCGCCCTTGGAACAGGTAGACGGTGTGGGTCTGTTTGTGTCCTTAGCCTTGGGATCTTCCGGGGAGCTGAGATCTCGCTGTCCGGAGCTTCCCTCTAGTCTTGCCAACTACCAGCAATTCCTCCTCTTCCTTCTCTGTAACTACACGAGCAGGTGGCAAAGTTTTCTTGGGAATTTCTTTTTTTAATCATATCACCCCGAGTAAGGCTGTAACGCCACTGATGCGCAGGGGGCTACGTAAAAGAGAAAAGATTGGCAAATAGAAAGCCGGAAACCACATCCTAAACACGGAACAAGGGATGAGCCTCTTCACCTGTTCAATAGACGTGGGTGGAGTATTAACCGGGCGATAGTTTAGTCTATCTATTCCAATTGAAAAAAAAAAAAAAGAAAAGAGTGAAAAGATTGGAAAAGAGAAAGCCGGAAACCACATCCTAAACAGGGAACAAGGGATGAGCCTCTTCACCAGTTTAATAGACGTGGGTGGAGTGTGAACCGGGCGATAGTTTTGTCTATCTACTTCAATTGAGAAAAAAGAAAAAAGAAAAGAGTGAAAAGATTGGAAAAGAGAAAGCCGGAAACCACATCCTAAACAGGGAACAAGGGATGAGCCTCTTCACCTGTTCAATAGACGTGGGTGGAGTGTGAACCGGGCGATAGTTTAGTCTACTTCAATTGAGAAAAAAGAAAAAAGAAAAAAGAAAAGTGTGAAAAGATTGGAAAAGAGAAAGCCGGAAACCACATCCTAAACAGGGAACAAGGGATGAGCCTCTTCACCTGTTCAATAGACGTGGGTGGACTGTGAACCGGGCGATGGGGTCGGAAAGTCGAACCAAACAGGGTTTTAACCACAACGGTCCCAGGTAACAGGCGAAACTGAAGCCACAGACTCGACCAGAGGGATATTTGAGTCGACGGGAGTCAGAACTCGGGAGGTTTTTTTCTCTGGGCAGGAAGATACGAGGTGACCATATTCTGGCGACCTACATCTAAACAGTCGAGTATGGAGATGAAGGTTTTATGATCCAACGTATTTTCAAAACTCTATTGTCAGTGGAAAGTCTGCGTATCTGCCCGAATTGTGCCATAAACGTAGCAAAGTGCTCTCTTATGAAATACAAGGAGGAACATCGTATATTAATAATGTATCCACTGCCAACCCTCATATTCTGTGCAGATTATGAGTTGTGTGGTTATTTGATCTCGACTGGAGGCGTCCTCACAGTCGGCATGGGTGGGTAACAGTTCGTTTCACATGAAGTACCCTTTTCCCTTGATTACTATTTGTGTTTTAACCTCAACAGAAGTCAAAGAATTGCTCACAGTTTCTTTATTAGAAAGACAAATCTTTCGTGAGCGCTTGTTCACCAAAATGATGGACACATTTCTTTTCTCAACCCTATGTAGTTCCTGGGGGTTTACCATAAGTAAATCTTATCGTTGATTAAACTCTCCGGTGTTAGGGTAAAGCTTCCAGCGAGAGGGCAATTTCCTGGCTGCTACATTAACTTTGTTGTTGTCATTCGTCTGATTTTTTCATAATGTTTTTTTTATTGAGTCGTTGTAGTTTTCCTGGTTTCCGAAATCTGGGCATTTACAGCCACCATATTTTTCTTATTTCCTTGTTGTTTTTATTTTAAATCTCTGTCTGCTTTTTTTTTTAATCAAAGGTCAATTTTTGTCGGTTATTAAAAAAATATTTTGCCTGTTTTTAATTTGTATGATTTTTTTTAGGCAAAAATAAATTTAAATTGAATAATTGGCAGAACAAAAAAAAAACTTATGACAAGAATTAAAGTAAAAGCGTGATAAAAATTAATACTGCGCATCAGAAAGAGACATCTGAAGCTCTTGGGGCATGTAATGAGGAAGGAAGACTTGTAGAATCTGATACTCACAAGTCAGATAGAGGGGAAAAAGAGACAGAGGAAAGCAGCGGATAATATATATGAAGGGACTGAAGAGGTGTGTACCAGAACGGGGTTTCGGTGGGGTAACAGGAGAAAGTGTACTAAGAGTCACTGGGGACGTAAGTGATCATGAATGCCATAGTCACCTACGTCCTGAAGGGACATGGCACATAGAAGAAGAAGAAATCAAAGAACACGAGCAATAAAATAGCTCAAATAGACGGTGGTGTCTTAAATTAAACAATTAAAAACAAAAATCAGCACACAATATGATTTGACTTTGAGGAAAACTGTATGGCCGAAGTAAACTGTAAAAACAAATATGGTGGTTCCGATTAAAATAAAAATTAAGCTAAAAAAAAGCGCGTTAAATACGGATGTTTTAATTAGAAGTTAATAAAATAAGATACGCAGATGATACAGTGTTGATAGCAGACACGGAAAGGAAACGACAAAAAAAAATCTATAAAAGTTAGCTAATCAAAACGAAATGAAAGGACTAAATATGAACTACAAGAAAATTGAATGTATGGTCATTAGTAAAAAGAGGAGCACAAAATGCCAATTACAATTTAGGGATATTAAAATCAAATATTTACAGAAATACTTAGTAAATGTTCTAACAGATGACGAAATGGGTAACACTGAGATCCGAAGGTGTATTGGCATGGCTTAGATGTGGCACAAAGCTGAAAGTATGGGTGTGCCATTGGGGATCGAACTCGCTACTCTGTTTTAATTGATCTACGCGAGACAAGCTGTCTAATCATAACGCCACGTTGGTGTAACCTATATGGGGATTTTCAAAGTGTAGTTAAGATGTGAAACCAGCCCGAATGTAAAGATACAACTCACCATTGACTCGTAATTATTCTAGCGAGACAATCTTGGTAATCATTATAACAAACCGAGGTGCCTAAAAGATTTCACATGCCATTGTTTGTTTTTTCGCCTTTTTTAAATGACATTCTGTTGTATGTGTTACCAAACTGAAATCAAATCGTATAAATCATTTTCGACACAGTTAAATTCCTTGCATTCACTTACGCGCAAATACCCTTGGGAAAGGTATTAATCCGTCTCTTCCTTCCAGTTATGGGTTAAATAACAGGACAGATTGGGTTCTATAACCTTGGCAGGCAACCAGTCTACCGCAGAAAGCAATGACAACCTACTGCGGGATAATCTTCTGCCCAGTCAGTCATGTCTCTTTCGAGACATGATCGCCCAAAGCGTGTATCACATATAGCACTTAACTGAATGAATATTATAGTTGAAAACATGATTAAGGCTTCTACTGGGCATAAAGTAGGAGATCAGTTTTATATTGTTATGAAGTCATAAAATGATCCCCCTCTAATTACTATTTAATAATATATATCTTCCCCCTCTAGCTATGAGTCAAATAACAGGACATATGGGGTTCTATAGCCTTAGCTGGCAACCAGTCTACCGCAGAAAATAATGGCAACATACTGCGGGATAATCTTCTGCCCAGTCAGTCATGTCTCTTTCGAGACATGATCGCCCAAAGCGTGTATCACGTATGGCCCTTAACTGACTGACAATATAATAGTTGAAAACATGATTAGAACTGCTGATGGGCATAAAGTAGGGGATCAGTTTTATATTGTTATGAAGTCCTAAAGTGACCCCCCACTAATTAACATTTAATAATATAATACATCTCTTCCCTCTCTATGTATGAATCAAATAACAGGACAGATTGGGTTCTATAGCCTTGGTCGGCAACCAGTCTACCGCAGAAAGCAATGGAAACCTACTGCGGGATAATCTTCTGCCCAGTCAGTTATGTCTCTATCGAGACATGATCGCCCGAGCGTGTTTCACGTATGGCACTTAACTGACTGACTGAATATAATAGTTGGAATAATAATTAAGGCTTACATTGGTCATAAAGTAGGGGATCAGTTTATTACTTCATAACAATAGGAAACCGATCCCCCACTAATTACTACATAATAGATTTCTTTTCCCTTTACCTATGAGTCAAATAACAGGACAGATTGGGTTCTATAGCCTTGGTCGGCAACCAGTCTACCGCAGAAAGCAATGGCAACTTGCTGCGGGATAGTCTTCTGCCCAGACAGTCATGTCTCTTTTGAGACATGATCGCCCAAAGCGTGTATCACGCATGGCCCTTAATTGACTGAAAGAAAAAAAAAACAAAGATAATTCACTTGATCGAAATCATCTGCCAAATAACGCTGAAAGCTATTAATATCGATTTTTCTTTTCGGAACCTCCATCTGTTGATGTTTTATTTTTTTCAAGTTTGACCTGTCAAACACCTGTTGTGTTGTCGATGTCCCAGATTAGGACTCGTGT
>JBBBDQ010002003.1:1292500-1295000 GCA_037127315.1 Ascarosepion bandense | reverse complement strand
ATTTTCTTCTCTTTTTCCTTTTTCCTCCCTCTCTTTCCTTTTTGTTTTGCTTCCCAGTCAAACACCACATCCTATTTCTTCCGTTACCCTCTTCCCCTTTATACAGCTAGACCAAGCCAATTTTTTAAATTTTTCACTTACAACTCAATCTAAAAGTAATGTTGTCCAAAATCTAAAAATAGGCATTGATTGCTATATAGTTTTTTGTTTTTTTTTACCTAATTTTTGGACTTCCGCGGGTTAAATCTCATTTTTTTTATTTCATTTTGAATATTGATAGTTGCCGATGAGATGTGAAATCTCTCTTAGGGATTTCATGTTGAAATGATCATTCAATTGTTTTGATCTTCGAAATTTATATATATATATATATATATATAAACTCTAGCTTCTACGCATCGCTCATTCAGTAATGAATTAGAGCAGTCTGTTTACTGGCGTATGATACATCTTAAGCTATAGGTCTGCCTCCTTTTACCGAGCGCCCATAGCTCAGATGTAGAATCGCCGACTGACGGCAATTCGGTCGGGTTTCAATCCTGGGTTAAAAGCAGTCAGATGTTTAACCGTAGTGATAAGCTGTGATACAGCGAAACAGATCTGTCTGCGTATAACACATATATATATATAACGAAATAATGACCTGACAACACAGAAAAGGAATACGGATTTAAACAAATGTAATTTCATGTTGATCTTTTTTTGAAATATCCGGGCCTAGGCTGTCTTTCGGTCAACGCTTCATCAGGAACCAGTCGTTGACAACTTTGATTATAACAGATTGATTAGGAAAGAAATAAATATGGAGACAGTACTTGAACATCCTTAAAATGACTGACTGGGCAGACGATTATCCCGCAGTAGGTTTCCATTGCTTTCTGTGGTAGACTGGTTGCCGACCAAGTTTATAGAATCCAATCTATCCTATTATTTAACCCATAACTGGAGGGAAGGGTATACCCTTTCCCAAGGGTATATGCGCGTAAGTGAAAGCAATGAATTCAGCTGGAATTCGAACTCGTTTCCCTGATTTCTCGTTCCGAGCCGATATCAACTTACGCAGTACAGGCTGAAATAATTTTAAGCATAAAGCTTTTAAAATTGATAAATGGTGTTTTGATCTGCCCGTATACAAAATGGAAAATGAGTCAGTCGAAAAACGAGACGAGCATGACTCATTGTCTAACAGGCGTTGTCTAATTGAAAACTCGTGCACTGATTGCGACATACGAGTATGATCACAAAATTTAATCTAATATAACTAGGAACATGCTGGCTCATCCCGGACTCTAACCTAAGACTCGTCCGTCCTATGTATTCAGCCTCACACTGGCGCACGCGCACACACACACACACACACACACACACACACACACACACACACACACATACATACATACATATATATATATATATTTATTATAATGGTTGTTAAAATGGTTTATAAATTCATAGTATCACTACACAAAAATGTTCGCGTTTCGAAGCTGCTATGTGCGCTTCTCACGTTTTTGTTATGGTGATATATATATATGTTTACGGTCATATCACGTTAAATACACCGGTTCTCGCTCAATCACCGAAGTTAAGCAACGTTGAGCCTGGTCAGTAGTTAGATGGGTGACCACTTGGGAATACCAGGTGCTGTAAGCGTTATTGACGGATGTGCGTTGTGGTGCAGTGGAGCCGTGTTCCACTTCCACTCAAACACTTTGCATTCACTTACGCACTGGTACGCTTGGGAAAGGCATTAATGCGTCCATTCCCTCCAGTTATGGGTTAAATAACTGAGGTCTGTTGTTCATGCGATCTGTGGCAGACGTCTGCACCGGCTGTTTGTTATCAGCAGATCCAAAAAGTGTGGATGGTGCTATACAAGCCTTCACCACTTTAAACAATTCTTTGTGTGGTTGTCTGTGTTAGAAAGCTCATACGTCGAAATCGAGTCCATAATATATATATATATATATATGTGTGTGTGTGTGTGTGTGTGTGTGTGTGTGTGCGTGTGTGTGTGTCCCCTAATGTCCACAAAGTGCGGTAACTGTCTGTGAGTCGTCTTCATTATTTATTTATGATGGGTGCTGGTGTATTACGGGTAGCAATGTTTATTGCGTTAATCTGATGGTGTGATTATGGCTTCGTCTCCACAAGTTGCTCTTCAGTCTCTACTGAAGAAATGTGTTTCGTTTTTATGAAGTTGGGCTATCCAACTGCATCGGTGATATTAATCCCTTGTTTTATTAGGCAACACTCGATAAATGAGTTTGAAAAATATATAAGACTTATTTAAAATGAAGTAATTTGGGGGAAAAAAGTTGATACGAAGTCTATGTCACGATCAAACCTTCATTTTGCTTATTATTGTGACGGAAAATATTTATTAATTGAAATCTTTGCACGTGATTGGAAATCAAATGACGTCTGGCAAATTTACGCATTTTAAATCAATATTTCGTCATTCTTACATTGACATTTGTTTACGGGATTCTTTTAACTA